>JAPMOL010512456.1:0-10460 GCA_029874575.1 Iberochondrostoma lemmingii | reverse complement strand
ACAGGAAGATAGTGGGGTAAAGGCATCTCTCATCTTCTCTCTGCCCTCCTTTCCCATGAGCACTTTGGCGCAAAAATGCCAAATGATCACGCTCCCGTGAGCACCATCTGCCAGCATGTACTTTTAAAGATTCCGTCTCCTCTGCTCATTCGCACTTGCTTTTTCCATTTGTCTCGTTTCCTCTCAATTTCGTCCTTTTTGTCACAGTTTTTAAATCATCTGTGTTTTTCTCTGTTTGTCTCTCAGTTACAAATAGTACATTTTGACCCAGCTTTTCCTTATTTAATAATGTATTGCCTGGTTTGAGAACATGTATTTTAGATTCATATAAGAGCATCCACTGGAAATAGCACACTCCATCTTTTATTTTTATTTCTTACAAGAAAATATACACACAATAGACTTTGTTCCAAATACATGCCAAATATGTGAGCAGCAACAATTTTCATGTTTCATGGACTAGGAGGCACCCAGGGAATTTTCTGTAACTCCCCTGATAGATGCTAACAACAAACATACTGCCGCATCTGAGACCGTCCTCGATATTCACTGAACCTCATGCTTTTGTGTAATTACGAGTTTGTGCGAAAGTACATTTGCCTGAGCTTTTTTTATGGCTTCTGCGTTCAACTTCATTTTGGCAGTGGATGCTGTGCCTGAACTTGTTAATCTGGTTTCTGCATAGAGCATCTCCCAACCAGGCTTGGCATTACGCATTGCTGGCTCAAATACCCTGGCTCAGTTATTATAGAACACTTTTCTCTTGCAGTAACTGCTCTCGTATCAGAGTCCAGACACGGAGAGTCTGTGCACATGATAAATGAGCCACATACACACATGGTCTGAATGATGATGATGGTGATTGAAATTAGTGTTAATGACATAGGAGCACTGTAATGCTCTTTATTTCGACTTTAGACATTCTACTAATTATAAGTAACTTTGCAACTACATGTCAACTACCTGTCTGCTTAATATCTGCTAACAATTTATTTTGATGGTCCTTTTATACTTAGCAAATATGTTAACTTTATTCTACTAACCCGAATCCTAACCTATCGCAAATGTAACGTTTTCATTTTGTCTGCATGTTCTTAACCACAAATAGCTTATTACTTGTAATAAAAGTGTCACAGTGGCTTCTCCAGTAGCTACAATTTCCATTTCCATTTTAATCTAATTTCTCTGGAAGTGATTCATTTGTTGTCTTGAACTCATGGCATGAACACGCTACTTTATTTGCAAATAGTTTGTTGCGATTTTTACAAATTAAATGTGCAACTTGGATGGAAACATAGCCACTGTTACAATCGAAATTAGTGTACTTTGCACAGATAACTGATTTAAATACAGTTTTTGAAATACTGTAAACTGAGAAAGCAAGCTGAGACCAATGTCCAGTGATGTTAAAAACACAGAAACACATAAGGGACAAGGCAAGAATCTGTTTACTCTGTATGTTTAGGATTTGATTAAGCCTGTTGGTTATATTTCATGCTATTGCATTAGAAATCCCTCACATCTAGTAGCCTTCGTATTGAGCTGGCAGTAGTATGATGTAACTTCTGAAACTTAAAAGCTCAAAAAGACTTTCTTCAGATTAAGGAAGACTGAGATGTAAATACAGTTACAGTAATTCTAACACTACTTCAAGGAGTTTGGCCTATTCTGTGGTTTGGAGGTTTTTGGGAGAGTGGATAAAACTCTTTGCAACACAGTCACATTAGAATTAATGAGCAATTAAAGGACAACATGGGCCACAGCCCAGGACAACCACTAGGGGACACCGAAACATGAGGTCAAATACGAAGTTAAAGCTGTGTCCGAAATTGCATACTTTCTTGAATAGGTACTAATTTAGAACAAGTACTTTACGGACTCTAAAAAGTACATTCTATCTACTTTATTTTTCAACACGGTAGTAAGGTGTTTTCTGTAAATGTGCGATACTTCAGATTTATTAGCCACTAAAGGGAAATAACGAGAAGAATATATCAAAGAGCAGTAAACAGTAAAACTGTTTGCGCTACAAACTAGCTTGTTTATAATTAAGACACTTCATTAAATTAATATGGTTAGAAATACCAGTTTGCAATAAACAGCATAATGAGCTGTTTTGTACAGCTAAAAATAATTGGAAGCGAATGACACCGGAAGCCAGATAAATTACTATTACAAATGTGTAAGCCCGCGCTTACCTTAAAAATAAGGTGGATATAGTATGAATGTGTGTAGTATGAATTAAATTCAGATGTACTATATTCACCATGTTGTCATTATTATGTAACCTACCAACGTCAGTTAGGTTGCTTAACTGCATTTACAAATCCTCTCCCGTGGCTTCATGGTATAGTAAATTGTCTATCGTATGCACACTTCAGAATCTCGCCAAAAGCAGTATGCTGTATGGGTACATTTTTGCCTACTCCTTTATGAGTGCTGTGAATTCTGACATATCTTTTGTCACAAACTGTTTTTCGCTAACTATATGGTAGGGAAGTATACGGTTTCGGAAGCAGCCAATTTTTGCACCACAAAACAGAATTGCAAAAGTAATGATTGTTTCTACACGTGTTCCAAACCTATTACCCCTAAAAGACTTCAGTTAATGAAAATAGACTTTTGTTGAACTGTTTGAAGCATGGAACCCTCATGATTTTAAAGATTTATTTTGAGGATTTTGCTTTCAATGTGAGCAGCAGGAAGACATTTATATAGTAGTGAGTGACATTTAATTAACTGCAGATCTCTGCTTGAATATTTCAGCAGTTGCAGTTGCACAATAAATTTGGCCAACTGGCATGGGCTATTTTTGTGTTCCCCTCATCTGTTGCAGCCAATATGAGAAACTTTCTGCTTATTTGTACTAATGGCCATTAAAGATCAAGTGCTCATGAATTTACAAGCTTTGGCATGTTTTTCATCCACACGTCTGTTTTTCTGTTGTTGGTACAAATGGCTTACATGCTGAAAATGATGGTTGCAGGGCACTGGGAGCTAATAAAAGGTTATTTCACCCAAAAATGAAAATTATGTCATTAATTATTCACCCTCATGTAGTTCCAAGCTTGTAAAACCTTCTTTCCTCTTCGGAACACACATTCATATATATTTTTGATGTAATCCAAGAGGTTTTGAACCACCCATAGGTAGCAATGTCATTGTCACCTTCAAAGCCCAGAAAGGTAGTAAAGAAATCATTTCGTGTAGTCCATGTGACTACAGTGGTTCAACCTTAAAGTTATGAAGCGATGAGAATACTTTTTGCATGTAAAAAAAAACAAAAAACTAAAATAACAACTTAATTCAACAATCTCTCCTCTTGCACATCATTCTCCTACGCTGTTGACGCAGTGTAAACAGTGCAGCATTTCCGGGTTCTACATCAGAATGTCAACTCATTGAAAGTAATTGTCTGCATTTCTAAGACATTTTAAAGAAGTCTTCGGAACTCCGTCCACTCTATCTGTCCATGATCAACTTTTTAACCTTCGACAAGGTAAACAATCGGTGGGTTCCTATGCCTTGCAGTTCCGTACACTCGGCGTAGCAAGTGGATGGAATGAAACGGCTCTTCTCACAGCCTATCGCCAAGGTTTAGATCCTGAGATTCGTCAACTAATGGTTGTTCACGATGATAATATGGGATTAGAGAACTTCATCCAGAAATCTATCCGAGTTGCCCAACGACTTACTGCTTGCTCATCATTCCAACCCGCTTTGCATCCTCCGCCTCAGGTACCATCTGCCGCCCTTCCAACACCAGAACCCATGCAGGTAGATACTTACCATCTTACACCGGCGGAGCGTCAAAGGAGGTGGTTAAATCATCTATGTCTGTACTGTGGGGGAGAAGGACACATCATCTCCAACTGTCCCGTTCGACCTCCACGCCCAGCGGTGAGTACCATCCAACTTTCTCTGAAAATTACATCTCTGACCCGTACCACAGTAACCCTTGTAACGTCCCATTCAACTGTTCCAGCACAAGCTCCCATCGAATCCGGCTCAGCGAGTAACACCATCTCCCACAACCTCCTACGAAGGCTTAATGTCAAGAGAAAACGCTGTCCCCAGAACCTAGAGATTCACACCATCCTGGGTAAGCCGCTGGGTCGTGGTCGTATCTGTCACTTCTCCCCCACCATGATGCTCCGCATTGGCTGCCTACATTCCGAGGAGATCTCGTTCTTGGTGAAGGATCCACCATGGACATCATCCTGGGACGCCCGTGGATGCTCCAACACGAACCGCTGATCAACTGGAATACTGGTGAGATTCTTTAGTGGGGCAGATCCTGTCGCCTAGCCTGCCTAACGCTTTTGATCAAAGTTCCTTGTCCTCCTTCTCAGTTCTGTTCAGAAACTTCTTCCGTCGCCTTGAATTCCACCTCCATTGAGAGTCCTGATTCGGATAAGAAGATGGAGATTCCTCCTAAATACCGGGCGTTCCAGGATGTGTTCAGCAAGCGGTTGGCAACACAATTACCACCACATTGGCCATGGGACTGTGCCATTGACCTGGTACCTGGAGCGACTCTACCCAAGGGTCGAGTCTATCCCTTGTCCATCCCGGAACAGAAGGCCATGGAGGAGTACATCAAGATAGCACTCCGACAGGATTTCATTCGTCCTTCAATGTCCCCTGTCGTGTCCAGTTTCTTTTTTTGTGGCTAAGAAGGACGGAGAATTGCGGCCATGCATTGATTACAGGACTCTCAACTCACAGACCATCAAGTACAGTTATCCCCTTCCTCTGGTCCCCTCTGCCCTGGAACAGTTACGTGGTGACTGTGTATTCTCCAAGTTGGATCTGCGAAGTGCGTACAATTTAATTTGTATCCGCAAGGGTGACGAATGGAAGACGGCCTTCGTGACGCCCTCTGGGCACTACGAATACTGTGTCATGCCCTATGGTCTGTCCAATGCTCCTCCAGTCTTCCAAGATTACATGAATGAGATTTTCCAAAATATTCTTCATCGATTTGTCATTGTCGATATCTACAATATCCTGATATTCTCCAAGAACCTTACCGAACACTCTCAACATGTGAAGTAGGTCCTCCACCGCCTCCACTTTCACGGGTACATCATAGATCAACGAGGCATCCAGATGGACCAGAGGATTGTGGAAGCCATTCGGACTTGGCCTCAACGCGTCACCATCAAAGAACTTCAGAGATTCCTCGGATTTGCAAACTTTTACCGTAGATTAATTCACAACTACAGTCTTCTCAGCTCTCCCCTGCTGACTTCACTCCTCAAAACCCGGCCCAAGTCTCTGTCCTGGAACCCAGAAGCCACCACTGCATTTGCCACCCTCAAAGAAGCTTTTGCCACCGCTCCCACCCTTATCCATCCTAATCCTGAGTTACCGTTCACTGTAGAAGTGGATGCTTCATCTACAGGAGTGGGAGCTGTACTTTCACAGCAGCAGGGGAACCCCCCACTCAATCCATGTGACATGTGACATTATGACATCGGCAACAGGGAACTCCTCGCCATCAAGCTTCCATTAGAGGAATGGAGACATTGGCTAGAGGGAGCCAAACATAAGTTCGAAGTTATCACCGACCACAGAAACCTTGAATATCTCAGAAAAGCTTGTCGTCTCAATCCTCGTCAAGCAAGATGGTCCCTCTTCTTCACAAGATTTGACTTCCTAGTCACATTCCGACCTGGACACAAGAATTCCAAAGCTGATACTCTCTCTGGCCTTCATCAACCTGATCTGGAACCCACTACATCTGAACCCATTCTCCCTCCAGCCATGATCGTCAGTCCCATCCTCTGGTCTATAGATGAAGACATTTGCCTAGCTTCGCAAACTGAACCTGCTCCGCCGGGAGGTCCAGAAGGGTGTATCTACATACCAACATCCTGTCGCCTACCCCTTCTGGACTCAGCTCACACATCTCCGTGCTTTGGACACCCAGGTAGCCAGCGAACCCTCTCGCTCCTCAGTCAACGCTACTGGTGGCCCTTTATGACCCAAGATATCTCCCGTTATCTCAAGGGCTGCTCAGTCTGTGCCATCACCAACACTCCTCGTTGACTGCCAGCAGGCAAACTGGTTCCACTGCCAATTCCTCATCGCCCGTGGTCCCACCTGGGAATCGACTTCATGACCGATCTTCCACCCTCTGAATCCAATACCTGCATCTTCGTCATTGTCAACCGATTTTCTAAAGCCTGCAAATTGATCCCTCTAAAGAGTCTGCCTACCGCCTTCGAAGCAGCCGAAGCACTTTTCCACAATGTCTTCTGTCATTTCGGCCTTCCTGAAGATATCGTATCCGACCGAGATCCTTAGTTTATCTCCCGTGTCTGCAAAGCCTTCTTCAAGCTCCTCGGAGTCTCCATCAGTTTATCTTCCAGTTATCATCCTCAGACCAACGGCCAGACTGAGCGTAAGATCCAAGAGATCGGGAGGTACTTAAGGTCATACTGCCACCAGAACCAGAACAGCTGGAGCCGGTTCCTTCCCTGGGCTGAGTATGCCCAGAATTCTCTTTGCCAATCTACCACCAGGCTTACTCCGTTTCAGTGTATCCTCCGATATCAACCTCCCCTGTTTCCCTGGTCCAGCGAGCCATCTGAGGTTCCAGCTGTTAACCACTGGTTCGAGCAGAGCGAGAGGGTATGGGAGAGGGTATGGGAGCTCATGTACATCCACAGCAGGCAGTGCGAAGACACACACCTCAAGCCAGTGTTCAAAGATCTTAGACACCACAGTATCAGCCTGGACAAAAAGTATGGTTATCCACCCGAGATATCCGTCTTCGCCTGCCCTGCCATAAGCTGAGTCCCCGCTATATAGGTCCTTTTACCATCCAGAAGCAGCTCAACAACCTCACCTACCGGCTCAACCTTCCTGCACAGTCTCGTATATCACCATCCTTTCACATTTCTCTCCTGAAACCCTATTCTGAACCTTTGTCTTCTCCTCACACAGAACCCGGTGAAGCTGACGGACCTCCTCCTCCTGAAGTCGCCGAAGAAGAGTTCATCTACAGAGTCCAATCCATCATCAACTCGCGTTCGACGTGGCAACCAGCTGGAATATCTGGTCGTTTGTTTGTTTGTTACACTCTACCTTGTCTGCCTTCTTATGGATGTGACACATTGTAGTTACATGGGCTATTTTAACTTGGTCTTTACTACCTTTCTGAAAGTTGCAATGATGTTGCTGCCAATGGCTGGTTCAGAAACCTCTAAGATTTCATCAAAAATATCTTAATTTTGTGTTCCGAAGATGAACAAAGGTCTTACGGATTTGGAACAACATGAGGGTGAGTAATTAATATTTGGGTGAACTAACCCTTTGAAGAGGTTTAGCTGACAAATATTAATTAGTTGTGTTGCTTAACCTGCATAGAACACTCACTCACATGGGATTTCCACGATGGGAGGAATATTTTAGCCCAAAACCCTGGGGTGGCTCTAACAGATATTCTTAATTTAGTATGGAACCATTCAGTTTCTAGTGGCCTATAGAAATGGCTGTGCCACACAGAGCAGCTTAAATGCTGCTAAGGGCAACACGAATATTCAAACAGTGCAGCTCTCTCAGGCAGATGAGAGATGAGAGATGTGGGTGCAGCTGCTTTCTCAGTTCTGGTCATTAATGGAGATGGCTGAGATGATGATAAGACTATGAGTTTCCATAGAGACCTGTGTGCCAAAAGACCATGGTGATGAAGAGTATGAGGCACTTACATAGCAAGTAGCCATCAGGATGGGAAGCAGGACTGATCAATAGGTGTTTGTCTGAGTTACTCTCTTTGTGTTTTGATGTTATCACATGCACCATGCTGCTTAACATTTCCCACTTTGTTTTGACAACCTACAGAGAAGGAGACATTTAGGCCTAGGCACACACTCCAGCAATCTTAAACTGTTTACATTCATTTCTCTCTCTGATGCACACACATATTACATTTATCTCTAGAAGATAGAAAGACACATGTTGGCTTTAACCCACCATTCACCGTTGTTGTTTTTTTTGTTGTTTTTTTTTTACTCCTTTTCATCTCTCTGTCTAGCTTCTTTAAACAAAATTGTCAGCCTGCTCAATTCCTCTGTTTCCCAATGATCCTCTGCTACAAACAGATCCTCTGGTAGTTTCACCTGCTTGTCTTCATAATGTGCTATGATTACTGCTGAAATCCTGAGGAGGAAAGTGCCCTGTGCTCAGATTGATTAGTAGGCCTGGCTGTGGTCTGGTAATCATTGTTAGCTGCAGTCTCAGCACTCCGCTAAATCTCCTGGGGTTCAGCTGCTAACGGCCAGTCATGTGCTTTAGTGGAGGTAAAGGAAGAGGTCAATTTGTGTGCATTTTTTTGTGTGTGTGTGTTTTCCGGTGCCTATATTCATAAATTTACATTTTATTACTGCATATTTTATCTCTGTATCTAGCTGTGTCACACAAAACTTTTCCATTCACCATCTTCCTTTATCAATATTTGATACGCTAGTCACGAAATACTGGTGTTGACGATAACCGTGATATATAAAAAGAAAAGAAATATAATTATCAGGTTAATAAGGGGTGTCACAATATATTTAAAATGAGTAGTACACAATGATAATATAACATGTAAATAACACAGCGCCAGTATCTGGTTGACATCTCAATGTACAGTACATTAGGTGGTTGTATTGCACCTTAACGTGTCAAAGCACAAGACAATGCACGCAGCTGCTGCTATCGCATAAAAGCATGTCGACGGAAATGACAGACGAGACACTCTACCTGCACAGCCCACTCCAAGAAAGTAAGCTCATTGTTTTGGAAGTTTTTTTTGGGATTCCGCGAAAGTGACTCATTAATCATCCCAGTCTGCAGCACTCTCAATCAACAGTGAGCTCAAAATGGGGTAATACCACCAACCTCTTCACCCACCTCCGCATCCATTATCTTCAGATTTGGCCACTGTTCAGAGAGTAAGTTGCAATTACTTTGTTTGTCCTGAAACGGGAAATGTTACATTAACCTGTTTACTGCTGATGCCTTTCTGTCTTTTATTAGCCTATTTTCATCCCTCTGGGCTTTTAGTCTAAAAGTGTGCTCATTTGGATAAAAACTTATGGATTATCATGTTATACTTAAGGTGATATAGTTATATTGTATTTAGAAAAGTACTAAGTAGGGTACAATGGAGCTATAGGCTCCATGGGGTAAAAGGCTCCTTTGATTTTATTTTTCTCTAAACCACTAGATGGCACAAAAACTGCCGCAGCACTTTCCTAAACATCCGTTTTTCAAGATGCAAGTAAAAATGTGGCTTATCCTTGAAGCTATCGCGGGCAGCAGCACAAAGTTGATTATGCACTAATTTGATCTAATATTTGATGATTTTAAAGTAGCAAATGAGAATTGCTAAAATTATTGAATAGATTTTGAGACAAAGGTCTTTAAGTTTTCAAATTAAAGAACACAGACGCAGGCGGATCTTTTCCATAATGACCAAAACAATCTAGTGCAAAGAGCAGCGCAAATTAGCATCTGGTTTAAGACATGCTTTTTTGGGTGGTAAATAATGGTGCATATACCAGTAAATTGACCAGCGCAAATCTTAGTGAATCACTTAACGTGATTAATTTAAATACTCTCCTCCCATAAATGTTGCGTCTGAAAGGTTAACTCCTACAAATGCAAAAGATCAGCTGCAAAAATACCCATGTCCATGCCTTTTGAGCGCTAATTTTTTTAACGCCAAAAGAGGGTTTGCGCAGGCGCAAAGCTGTTAGTAAATCTGGCCCTATATAGTTTGTTTGTGTTCTTTAAGCCATCTCAGGTATTTTCAAAAGGATTATGCATACTTACAATGGCAATCGACATAGCCTTTATCACTGTATAGAATATTATAAACTAATAGACTGTAATTTCTGCCTCATTCTGTGATAAAAAGCCACATCAGTTCGCAGAAGGAAGCTATTTCAAACTGGTTGCCATTAAGTGTAATTGTTCTTTAGTATGCAATGATGTGATTCTTCTAAAAAACAAATAAACGAACAAAGTAAAATTTGACTGATATTATTATTATTTTTTAAATTCACGATTTTTATGGATATCGAGATTGTCACATTATGTTCAGCCTAGTTTTCATTATCAAGGACTTTTAGTTTGTTTTCATGTTCATCATGTGTTCCTTTGTTTATTTTTCCCGCTCCTCATCGTTAGTTAATATGTGACAGCTGTGTTCCATTACTCATCCTCAGTTGTGTTTGCATATAAGTTGGTCCCTCACATTCATTATCTGTCTGATCACCGTTACGTTAAGTTGTGTTGTGTTTGCAATCGCCTGTCTGAGGTATTAAAGATTAAACTTTGAGTGTACTGAACTGGATCTGTCTGTCTTCCTGGCTGAAATAAAGATGAAAAACCGCACTCTCAAAGTATAATTTCATAGATTTATTGTAACCATGTCCACACAGACGCGTTTCGGCCTAAGCCAT
>JAPMOL010510041.1:0-12864 GCA_029874575.1 Iberochondrostoma lemmingii | reverse complement strand
TAATAAAGTATAAGTATAATGAGTATAATAAAAAATAAACTTGGCTGTACAAGTCATTTGAACTGAAATTGTTAGAAATATTGAGTTGAATCTCATATAACTTTTTAAATAAAAAAGTCAAATTGCTTAAATTATTTTGATGAGTTAAAGTAATGTAAGAATATAAGTTTCAATGACTTCCTGATCATATAATTTTTCACTGATATTTTTTTAAATGAAAAATACATAACATTTGTCACATTCATCTTTAAAAGTTAAGTATTACCAATAACATAAAATGAGAAAGGAATGAAGATTATATGGTGTGTTTTTGTATTTCTTCATAACTAATTTGCCATTCATACTTATAGGGTGACTTTTGGAGAGAAATAAAAAGACTGGCATAAATCAGATTAACACCTATTAGTAATTGTAATTTAAGTTTTCTGTTTTCTCTCTCAGAGCAACGTTCAGCACTGACATCTGCCAGACTCGGATCTCGCTGAGACGGAAAGTGTACGAGCTGTGGAGGTTATTGATCGATCCGCCTCTGAAGGCCCTGTCACGTCACCTCTGCGTTCTGGTGATAACTCGTTGTGGTGAGATTTGGCTCCTGTAAGATGAATTTTGTCTCTATGACATATATGTCACCTGAACCCGAGTCTGCTCCTGCAGGTGGCCTCATGCTGAAATGCAAGTCTTTGGGGCTGTTTTCACACTTGGTTCGATTGCTTGGTCCGGACCTGAGTTCGATTCCACCCCTGCTCAAGCGCATAATGGATTTTTGGGGGGATATTTTGTTAAAGTTAAAAATGTAACCTGTAGTGATATCTACATTTGCTTCTTTTCTTTTCTTTCTTACATAACCATAAACTGCATTGTAAAAACAAATTGTGGCATTGCATGGTGCGGTCATGGGTTTGATTCACAGGGATGCATGAACTGGTAAAGCATTTAGCTTGAATGCACTGCAAGTTGCTTTAGATACTGTAAAAGTGTCTTGCAAATGCATCAATGGAAATGCATGCATACATGCATGTGCTTTTATGTGCATATTTGCATGCATATATGTGCTCGCCTCACGTGGTTTTTGGGCTTGTACGTGCTTGTGCACCATCGATTATCTGCGTTTTAGCATGTCTAGCGTGTTAGCACGTCTGTATGTGTGTGCTCGTGCATATACGAGCTTAAGAACAGGAACGGAGCGAACTCTAATCTGTTCAAGCACCTCAACAGTTCAACTGTGCCCTTCAACAGTTGTCATTTGCTTCTTCAAATGCCTTTGTCATCGAAGAGAGATTAAAAAAAGCCTCAAATGAATGCGAATAAAGGCACAGCAGAGGAGCAACGCAGTGCAAATTGCCTGATGATGAGGTGGCTAATCCCACTGCTAGTTTAATTGATACTTAAAGGCCTGCTATCCGCTCTGAAGTGCTGAGAGGCTACAAACCGCCTCGGCCAAGGTGTGGTAACAGGGTGAGGAACTGCAAGCGACATCTCTGTCTCTCTCTCTTGCCTTCCTCTGCAGTCTCAACTCGCTCTTGCACGTTTGCACTCGTGCATTTTAGGTGCCACTTTAATCACTGTCTATTGTTTTGGGCTTTCTTTTCGCACCCCTGTGATACCTCAGACCTTGTCTGCCCGCTTTATACCAGTTGTCTCAGGCAGTGTCTTCTCATTCGCAGGGTGGCATGAGTCCAGAGTGTTGTTGTGTGTTGACAGGCAGAGCTGGGCACTGTTACCTGTGGAAATGTGCATGCACAAATGAGCACAACGCTTTTGGACACTGACAAAATCATTCTGGAAGCAATGGAGTTTGATCAAGGTAAGTTCTGTGGTTCTTATATCATGCTTAAAGATATTTCATCTGCAATTGTAATGCCACTTGCAGCACCAAACTAAATGCCTGTTGACTTTTGTTCAAATTTTCAAGCCATTTTACAATATTTGGCTAATTTGCTTGCTCAAATACACCCAAAGATACTGTAATTCCACTTGGTGCCACTAGTGGCACAATAATTGCATGCTCGCTAAAATAACTGAATAATGTGGACAAAATGCATCATCAGAGCAATTATATTCTTTTGGCTGCAAATTAATCATCACGACACCTCATGTGGCGTTCGGTCACCAGAGCGGAAGTTGCATCCAATTTGACAAGTGTTTGTTTGTATTTGAACTTGTTGCAATGCATTCTTCAGTATTTGATCTAGTTGCAAGGTTACACAGCAAGCCAAGCTCAAGGGTTCGATTAGCAGGAAATGTATGAAATGATTAAGTACATACCCTGAATGCAATGCATTCTTGCAAATGGATACATGTAAATGTGCGTAAACATGCATGTGTGCATTTGCTCCATATGTGCATGTAGTATAGTCAAACGTACTGTAATAATGTTTGACTAATGTCAGTTTGCTCAAATAAACCTAAACAGACTGCAATTCCGCCTGGTGCCACTAGTTGAGTAATAATTGCATGCTTGTTCAACTTACTGAAGCTATTTGTCTTTGTGCATAGCGTGGACAAAATGCATCACCAAACCAATTATATACTTTTGGCTGCAAAATAATCATCACGACGTCCTCGTGTGGCGCTCGGTGGCTGGAGCGGAAGTGGCGTCTAATTTGACGAGTGTTTGTTTAAAGGTAAGTCTCTGAAAGAAGCACTCGATTCTTCCTTCCCCTTCCCCCACTCTCTCAACTTCAAGAAGACTTTCTCCCACTAGAATTCTGGAATGATCATTAACCTTTCCTTCTGCCCCCCCCCTCCCTCCTCCTTGCCAGGCTGTATCTCCTGTTCTGTTTGGTTCCTGGCCCCATATGCCACTTTCCTATTTCCTGGCTGTAGACAGCAGGGAGTAGCTCTATTATCACCTCCACTGAGCTGTCTTTGAATGTGAGAGGCAATTCCATTTCACTTTGCCACGGGGAGGAGGAGGCAGGCGTACTACCCAGCTCACAGAAATTGGCTAAGGGTTCATTTTTATAGACCGAGCGCAAGGACACAGCTTTTCCTCTGGTGTTATAGAGGATTTCGAATGTACTACACTAATGCCATGATTGCTATTGTGAAAATTGCTCAATATGGGTTTTGACAGGTGCACAGATCGAGACTGTTTGTTTGTTTCAGAGAGGTGTCGTCGCATTTGAATATTTCACATCCAGACGTTTACTCATATATTTATGTTATATATGTATTTGATTGATGCACAAACCAATTTTTGAATTGTTTGAATCAAAACAGGCTTTATGCTTTATTTAAACCCGTTACACAAACTTGATTTTGTGCATTGCAGAGGATTTTGAATGTCCTACACTAATCCCATGATTGCGAAAACTGCTCAAGATTAGTTTTGACAGGTGCACGGATCATGACTATTTGTTTGCTTCAGAGAGGTGTCATTGCATTTAAATATCGCACATCGAGTCACGATTGATCTATATGATTAATGCATGCGCCATTTTTGAATTTTCACTTTGGTTTGTTTTATTATTCCATTGTTTTCTTTACATCAAAACATGCTTTAAGCAAGTATTTGAAGTAGATAAGCAGTCTTGATTTTGTGCATTGTTGCATTTCTGAAATATGTCAGACCGTTTGAAGAAAACATTGCATTCTCGCCTTTGCCATTAGCCCAAGTTGTCTTCTTGTAGTGTCAAATTTCTCTTTCAGAGCAACAGCTTGAAGTTAATCTAGTTTGTTAATCTGTCAATATGTTTATAGCATACTTAAATAATAACACAGACATTTAAAGGATCATTTATTTTAGCACTGAAGCTTGGTGCAAACCACAGTAATGCAAGAATGCACATAAAGCTTGTACAACAAGACTGCATGCTTGTAATGCATTGGCTAAACATTTGCGTGCTTGCATAAGGTATGTTTCTGGCCCAAGTGTCTGAGATTCTTTCAACCTGGTGCTTTGCAATGGGTTGTTTGCAATTTTGGTGTGTGTGTTTTTTTGATGTGACAATGCTATTGTACTTAAGTATGCATAATGTATATTGAATTGCAATTCTGCAGAGACTGCGAATGCATAATCTTTGCCAGCTAAGTTTCGTTAACATGTTTAACCACATATGTTTTATATTATGTGCAGATCTGACAACTGCAAATCAAACCTGCACTGCTCAGGACACCTAAAACTATATATATAGGGATCTGTGTCTTACTGGGAAAAATCAGAGGCTAGAAAGGTTTTTCTATCGTTTAGGGTCCGGGCAAATACGTTGAAATCCTCAAAGGAGGCTGATGAAAAATGCACCCGCTTCGAGCCATCGCTAGTCTTAAGCTAAAATTGATGTTTTATAAATAATTTCGACCCCACAAACATCCAAGGCCACAATCACAGCGACTCAGTGATATTCATTTGGCATAAGTCAGTTTCATTTTTCCGAGCTTTTCATCAGAAATGGCTTAAAAAGTATCCTTGCTCTGAATCTTTCATGACTTGGGGCTTGCAGAGGACAGTGGCTGATGTTCTTCACTTGTAGACGTCTGACAGCGCTCGGCAGCATCAACAACAAAATGCTCACAAACCCCCGTTGCACTTCCTGGGTCATACGGCCTAATAAATATTTCAAGGGACTAGCGACACACTGAGCGGCTGATAACAGGCCAGTCGCAGGTGATAAAAGTCGGTTTTAGTTGGGACATTAGGCCTTTTCTTCAGTGTGTGATATTATATCTTCACCTTCGTTTAGCCCTGTATTACACATCAGTGATTTAGCTTCGCATCGCCTGAACAGTGATATCAAACCGCTGATCTGGCCAACAGCAGTCACGTTTGAGTCGGGTCATCATGCTAAACTGGCGAATCGCTTCATTGTAAAAATGAAATGAACATTTATGAAATTTTACCGTAGTGAGTTGTTGCAACTCCTCACATGAAGCACATTAGAGGCTCCAATAGCAATTTATTTCAGTAGATTGGCATTACCACGATGCAAAGCTAATGACGTAATAATTGAATAACAGTACGCTCTTACAAAAAGCCTGTGAAAATATGGTTGTATGCTGAAATATTGATATGGAATATAAATATTGCAGTATTTATTATTAATGATTTATCCGTGCTCATTGTTTATTTTATTTTTAACTCATGTGTCCTCGTAATTCAGTGAAGCCTCTTCTCTGATGACGAGGGCGGGTCAACCTGTCACTCACATGAGATCCACCAATAGCAAACCACACCCATCCAATCAATTCCCCACGGATAAAATCAAGCCCCGCCCTACATTTGTTCTTGTTTGAGAAGCCATTTTACTCTGATATACTTCACAATAGGGAAGAAAAAAAGACTATCACGACGTTTGTAAACTTAACAGAAAATGTTCTTGCAGAAAAATACCATATGCATTATTAATCTCTCTACAGATACAGTGTAAAATACATAACACAAAAGTTGAAAAAGACACTATTGTCAGGGTTATGTCTGTTTTTGATCCGTTCCCCTGTTTTGTTCATGTCTGAGTTTCACATGTTCCTTTGTTCAGTTTCCTTGGTTATGGTCATTATTAGTTCATTAGTTTTAGCTGTGTGTCATTTATTAGCTCGTTTCAGTTTGTTATTTAAGCCTTATCCTTGCCTTCACTCTTATGTTGAGATGTGTTTGCACTGCCTGTTTGCTTGCTTTTTGAGTAAGAATTAAACGTATTAGTGTTTTGTGAGAACCTCTTCAGCTTCCCTGCATGCATCGCTACAACTATATAAATATATAGCATTTTATATATCCTAGTATAGAGTACAGTGCTTTTAATTTGATTGGATTTTTTATTTTTATTTTTTAATTCTTTAGAAGAGACCTGATAGACACCAATCCACTGTTTGGTTTTAAAAATCTTTTAATCAGCATTTTTGAATGAGTTTTTTTGCCCGTGATATTACTGTCTTGTTTTTAAGTAAGAAACTAACAACATTTAAGTGAGGTTTATGCTTAAAACAAGAAATAAAAACATTGCCAATGGAGTGTGAAATAAAAAAAAGATATTTAAGTCAAAATATTTAGCAATTTTATACAAAAAAGTACATTTTTCTTGTTTTAACAATGTTTAAACAATTGTAAAAGAGTAAAACAAGACAAAAATACAGATTAAACTAAATATTTAATGGCATGTGCTGGAAGCATGATGCCTTAAAATGCTGCCTACTTAGGTTCATGTTCACTATAGAACAGAGCCAGGGTGAATCTACTCACTATTAAAATAGAGTAAATGCATACAGAAGATTATTAATGTAAAAATGTCATTATCTGAGATGTTTGCAGCTGGGAAAAGTCAGGGAGACCATTGCTCTGTTCTTCTTTATAGTGCATCACCTCTGGAGCGATTGGCATAGGGAAGCTAAAAGTAGAACAAGCTGAAAGTAACAGATATTTCTTTATAGGTGTATTTTATTACAATTCTTAATTAAAATGCTAATTAATTGGGTGTCCATCGGTCTGTTATTGCTGATTATACGGACACCATAATTAGACCAGGTTCAAGTTCAGCAAAGCTATACTGTCGCGAAGTGAACCAAACAGACCCTTTCCTATACCTGAAAGGCCAGCGTCCTCATTAGCCTTGCTTTTGTGGTGTCAGGTGTGGAAAATAAAGCCAATAAATTGCACTAATTTACTCTCTCCAATGCACCTTTGCATAAAATAACTTTTATTGATTTACTTTTATTAGGTGCATGCACATCTTCAATTAACACCTCTTAAAAACGCATAAAATAATAGAATAATAATAATATCGTAGACTGACTTGAGTCAACCGTGAAACGAGGGCGCAGATAATTGGTCCATATACGCCGACGTGGGCACCTGAAATGTCAGGCATCATTTCAAAAGAGAAAGCGTATTTAGAGGGTCAGCACGTATATGCAGGTAAATCTGGCTCCTTTACTAGGCTGACGAGGAGAACATCGGTGACACCTGCGCAGGAGAGACCTAAAAGGACATCAATAATGAGCGGTGTGGGAGTGCATCTCAGGGGACGACATGGGCCCGGAGTCGTCTGCACAGAGGCTAATAAGGGGTTTAAAAGCCACAACTGTCCACAGCCCACGCCAGCACACCAGCCGTCTTTCTTTTCCAAAGAGCTGCCTGATGCTTTGTGACAGGCCTCAGCTGCAACCGCGGGGGACCGGGGCGGTCAGTGGTTATGTCAGCATCAAACAATACAGCCCGTCCCTATTAGAGAGCCGAGGCGTTGATTAGAACGAGCCCTCTCTGAATACCACTCCAATTCGACAAAGAAAGACGTCATATTTCGGCTTGACTTCTTCGTATGAATTTCATCTGGCATCTGGCAAACAACTTATAAATAACTCAAGGGCCATCTTAAATGCATTCCCATGAAATTTTTAGTGACACTGTAATGTAAGCCACTACCTGTCATGAATCGCAAATAACCTCGGCCTCTCGCCGTGTTTACTCTGTTGTCCATCAGCTCGCGCGCCATATTCACCGAAGAAAGCAATCTCTTCTGACTGTAGTGGGACGGCCTTCCCTTGTCCCCGTATCCAGGCTGGCAATAATTTCGTTGTCATTTGCTGTGCGGTGACCACATCATTGATGTGACAGTGCCGGGCATTAGGTAAAGTCCCCAGACTAGTGCTCACTTACAGAAGCTGCCTCGATCTGTCATTGACAGTGATTAGATTAGACCTGGCTGGCAAACACGTTCCTTAGCGACAGGACTTCTTGATGTGTGCGGTCCTTAACCAACCTCTGAAAATTTGAATGTGCAAAATTGTTTTTTTTTTTTACATTTATATGTTTGAGACTTTAATCCAAATGGACTTTGCATTTAAGGTGTAAAGTTTATCATTTAATGCATGATGCCCTGGGAATCGAACCCATGACCTTGGTGCTGCTCTACCGTTTCACAGACAGGAATGCCTTAATTGTTTGGTAATAATATTTCCCCCAACGCATTGATTTGATTTAGATCACATCGGATCTGCTTCAATCTGAACACATTCAATCTGCTTTTTGGCTTCTTCATCCATAGGCAGTTGGTGACTTTGCACGACTAATGAGGAATCAGCGGTCCGACCTCCGGGTTGATGTCATTTATACAAGCTGTTTTCGCAGGTGTTCCTTGGCGACAGGGCTTCTTGATTTTGTGTGGACATTAACCAACCTCTGAAAACCTCTGAACACTTTATTTGAAGGTGCCATTGTTACGGTGTAATTATATATTTAAGTACTGAGTAATATTAAGCAACTACATGTACTGACTAGGGTATAGGATTAGAATTTGGTTGGGGTTTAGTTGCATGTAATTATGCATAATTTACTGTTATTACTTTGGTAAGTACATGTAACAAGGACACTGTAACGCAATTTGTTTTTACATTTATATATTTGGGACACTTTTATCCGAATCGACTTGCATTTGAGGTGTAAAGCTTATCAGTTCATGCATGCCCTGGGAATCGAACCCATGACCTTGGTGCCGCTCTACCGCTTCAGATACAGGAATTCATTTTTAGATAATAATATTTCATCCATAGGTCACATCGGATGCACTGCTGTTTGGCTTCTTCATCCATAGGCAGTTGTTGGCTTTGCACGACTAATGAGGAATCAGCGGTCCGACCTCCAGGTTGATGTCATTTCTACAAGCTGTTTTCGCAGGTGTTCTTTAACGTCTTGATTTGTGTGGTCCTTAACCAACCTTCAAAAACTTTCATATGTGATTTTCAGATTTTCGTCCTTGGGTTGCATCAGATGCATTGTCTTTCAATCTGATGTTTGGCTTGCACATCTAAGGCGGTTGTTGGCTTTGCATAACTAATGAATGCCATAGTGGAGAATCTGCGAGAACTTTAAAATGTGATTTTTCGGGTGATAATGTTCCGTCCTTGGCATCGTCTTGATTGCGTTTCAATCTGATGTTTGTCTTGTCCATCCAGGCTTGTTGTTGGCATTGCACGACTAATGAAGAATCTGCGGTCTGACCTCCAGGTTGATGTCGTCTACACAAGCTGTCTCGCATGCAGGTGAGGCTTTATTAGAGGTTCTTTCAATGTCATCTTCTTCATTTATACAGCGCTTTATACTGTTTCCAACAGTAATCAATGATGCAAACTTCTGCTGTAAAGTGTCATTGTTCAGCTAAAGTCGGTTCAGTGTAAAATCCATTATAATGGGAAAGCATTTAGTGAAATTAGTTAGAGAGGCGACGCAAACACACCAGCTGCTGGCGTGGGTCAGCGCAGTGTGTTTGTACCCACCTGATGATGGAAAAGCTCTCCATCCAACACAATGACTCCCTGAGGGAGCGGCTGGTCTTACCGTTCCTAATCACGGCGGCCCCTCGGCGATTGTGGCCACTGACTGCGCTAATAAGTGCAAAGTACAGGGGGCTAATACACAACAAAAGGAGAGCAGAAAAAACAAGTAGGGGGAGAAAAACAAACTCCTCGGGTTGGCGCACACACGGTTAATTCAACAATAAGGCCTCGGAGCAAAGCCTGTCGGCAGCCTATTAAAGAGAGGAGAAAGGGAGGAAAGGCAAATAATCCGGTAATGAGGATGAGAAGATGGCCGCTCGCCCTGCTGGTAGGCTTCAGGCAAGCCCGTGCATGCATGTTTCAGGAGAATAGATTACTGGACCCCATTGCCCTGTTATAATGACCCTTCTTGTTAGCCTCAGAGATGGAAGCCTCTTCATTAGGACTCACAACAACTCACCTCTGCCTGCATCCCTTTCCAGAACACAGGAGCTGTTT
The DNA here is from genome assembly GCA_029874575.1 of Iberochondrostoma lemmingii. Classification (NCBI taxonomy): domain Eukaryota; kingdom Metazoa; phylum Chordata; class Actinopteri; order Cypriniformes; family Leuciscidae; genus Iberochondrostoma; species Iberochondrostoma lemmingii. Next base: position 3,162 of record JAPMOL010510041.1, on the reverse strand, counting down.
GCACCCATAAACACACGTTTTCTTTGGCTTGCGAATCAGTTGGGACATTATGAGGTGTGCTGAGGTCTCAACTGTGTGGCTAAATATCATATGCAAGCTAAGATTATCGCAATATCTAAAATACACAATATCTCTATAAATCATGTTTTATGTATGTACTGTATATGCAGATATATATATATATATATATATGCACACACACACCCACCCACACTTCATAATATGTTAATGTTTCTAGACCCCTAAACAGAAGTAGGTAGTGGGTTGCAACAGCAGGGAAAAAACATGCTTAATGCAAACAATAAGTAAGCATAGAATTGTGGGTTGCACTTTATTTAACAGTACATGTAATTACAGTGTACTTACCTAAGAAAGTACTGGTTAATATAAGGTAACTACATGGGTTAAGGTTAGGTTCAGATTTAGTTATTACCAAGTTATTATATAATAAGTACTATAATTTATTATTATTATTACTATAATAAGTACATAGTATGTACATGGGGAACACAACTGCAAAATAAAGTGCTAGTTAGGATGGCAAAATGAATAGTCTTATATCAGCCTTTCTAAGAGAGAAGAAAATATTTCCCATTTCTTTTGTTGTTTATGTCACCCAATCAAACTGGTATTTTGGCGCAAATTCATCTGTTACTTGGTAATACTGTTAATACTAAAACAATATTTGGCCCAGTGTTTGATTCTATATGTTATGCTGTTAAATCACACTTATAGTGTTATGCATTCACAAAATAGACAGTTTTCTTATTTAGTTTAGGTCAGATTGTTGGGTTGTTGCAGTTCAAGGTAGTATTAATCGATTTCAGTGTTTGATTTTTATTTTTTTTATTTTTTTTAATCAAACTTAGTTGAGAACCACTAATTACATATATATATATCATTTATAATCCGTTCTAATAAAGTTTTGAACATGAGACCGCAATGTTAAGTGTGTTTCCCCCTTATTTAAAGGGCCAGAACATGAGAGAGTATCTCAGACACTCATCAAAGACTTCAGCGGTGTTTTCTAATCGGTCGTGTGGAGAGGCAGTTGTGGCAGTGAGACAGGTGAGATGAACTGATAAGAAGAGCCTATTGCAGGCTGGTGATGGAGAGGTCGATGTGACTCTTATTTCAGATGTTGACATGCTCTAAAACGCAGGCACGAGCGAGGAAAAACTTCGAAAACTAACTGTAATACGCAATTTGATTTACGACAATAACAAATACACGCGACTAGCCGTCGCTTGTTTGAAAAACGTGCAATGACTAAAATACAATAAACAATCGCAAAATCATTTCCCCTATTACTAACTCTACAAAAAAATGTTTTCTTTACGCGCATTTTTATTAGAATGCGTTGGATAATTGTAATATTATCCAGATTCAATTTGCATGCCTTTTAGTGTTATTTATAAGATGCGAATTAGACCTTGCCTGTTTGAAAAGATTTTATTTTATTATTATTAAAAATTACAAATCCTTTAAAAATATAGCTTATTATTAAAAACACATTTCGACAAACACAATGCATTTTTTTTTTTTTTATGTGGTTGGCTGGATTGACTCATGCCTGATTTGATTGTTTCAGGCATGTTTTGAAGCGTTGAATGCATAACTTGGAGTAGTCCACTCATATAAAATATTTATATGCCTTGGGACCAGTAAACAGATCTTCAAGAGAAGCCAATATTTCACGCTATAACGCAAACATTTTAGGTAGGGCGCGAGGCGTGTCATTTCAAGCGTTTTAAATAATAAATAATGAAGTTTTCGTGGTAAACCGAGTGACTTCTGCCGCATAGAAATACATTCAGCACACAATGACCTCGAATGGAAGACAATAGGGTTTATTTGCACTACTTAGTGGGCTACTGAAGATTCACACGAGCCTCAATTTTCACAGACTACAGTATACAAACATGGATGACCAGCAGAAGTGAATACACTGTGGCGTGTAAGCCTCCTTGATTACACTAATTAAGTTCTGTCTAATTAAATTACCGTCACGTGTTAACCAATAGCAAAAGTTGATTCATTAAGCATGCAGACCGAGGAATGAAAAGCAAAGCCTTTCCTGATTGCAGGCTAGTGTCAATTGGCTAATTTGCTGTCTTGCACAAAGTAGCTCGAGCCGCAGGAAGGCGTTAGTTTTCTCTCGCGCTCGCGTTAATTGCTATTTGTCATCGAGCGATGCAGCTCGAGCGTTGCATCTCGCCAGCTCTCGCGCGCTCCAAGAAATGTATGATTGTGGGCAGTGGCTACCCAAACTCACACGCATCTGAGTTCGCCTTGCAGGACTACCCTATTATATCTGTCGGCGACAACCTGGAGAGAAGTTCACCTCTGAAAAAAAACTCCGCTGGGATGACGAATCAGTCAGAGGCAGACAATTTCTCCGACTCGAAGGACTCATCGGGGGACGTCCAGCGAGGCAAACTCTCTCCTGATCTTGACGGAGTCGCCGACAGTCGTCACACTTTCGATGGATCTGCAGGAGAAAGGTATCTCCTGTCTCAGTCCAGTCAAGTTCAGCCGAGTCCCACCAGCATGTTTCCCTACCCGAGTCAGCATGGACCGACGCACCCGGCGTTTTCCATCGGCAGCCCGAGCCGCTACATGGCGCACCACCCGGTCATCACGAACGGAGCCTACAACAGTCTCTTGAGCAACTCTTCTCCGCAAGGCTATCCGACCGCGGGCTACCCGTACGCGCAACAGTACGGACACGCGTACCAGGGCACGGCTTTCTACCAGTTTTCCTCCGCTCAGGCCGGGCTCGTGCCCGGTAAAGCGCAGGTTTACCTCTGCAACAGGGCCCTGTGGCTTAAATTTCACAGGCATCAAACGGAGATGATTATTACCAAGCAGGGGCGGTAGGTGTTTTGCAATTACGGGGATTACTGTCCGTTCTAGACGCTATATCTTCCGCACAATGATGTTTTCGTTTTCGCAAATATCTATAGAACAAATTAAGGTAATGAGTCGTGGGAAAATTACGTGGATCACAGCATTTGTTTTGTTTTTTTTCCATTCCGAAAAATCTTTAAGTTTTTTTCTTTTATTTTAGCCTGCATTATCCAAAAACAAAAATCCATTTATTTAGGTCAACCTATTCTTTATTTTGAGCCTTTTGCTAAGTATTATTTATCATTTAAACCC
>JAPMOL010505664.1:0-10349 GCA_029874575.1 Iberochondrostoma lemmingii | reverse complement strand
AATTCTTTTGCCGTTGTTAAAGAGGTTTTGTGTGATCTGAGAGCCAACAGAGGTCTACCCTGCCCTGAGGAGAGAGTTCCACTCACACGTTTTATTTCACATTTTTCCTTTTATTTTAAAATTCCTTCAATTTTCTCCATATGTCTAACAGCCGCAACTGCCGCTGGAGGTTGGAAGGAAAGAAAGGAGGACAAAATGAGTGTTAGAGAGATGGAGAACGCATGGCCTGTCTGAGCCAAATATGACCCATCAACACCTCAGTCATCTGGATCTGCGGAAAACTGGAGACTGCGTGAAATGTCATTTATATATCTGATAATCTGAAACTCATTGGATATAATGCTCAGATAGAGATAAAAGATTAAACCAAACCAGGGTTTAAAAGAAATTACACATTTGTGTAAAACAGACACACACTTTAGATGGACCTAAATTACAATATTGCGGTTGGCAAAAATAGAGTGAGTTTTTAATTATGATGACATTTAGAATTACAGCATTCTAACACAAAAGTAGGGTTGGGTTCTCAGAAGTGTAAAGAGTACCTGAAAAATATACTTAAGTAAAAGGACAGATACCTTGCAGTGAAAATGACTCCATTAGAAATTACAAGTCACCGATTAAAACTACTCAACATCTCAAAGACATGCCAGTGAAAAACAAAAAAAATTGCTAAAATGTTAGGAGACGGTTAACTAGTCTAATCAGATTCCGAAACAAATGACTCTAATAAGCTGAATCATTTTAGCGAATAAAAACATAGCCTACAGCACAACCAGTTCGATTCCAGAATAAATTACTCTTATTGGTCTGTTTGCATTAATGAATCAAAAACATACAACATGACCAATTAAGTCTGATTCCAGACCGAATGACTCTCTTAAGCCAGCTCCTTCTAATGAACCAAATACATACAGCTAAGTAACTTAGAAATATTAAGAAGAGACTTAGAAATACGTTACTACATTGTTGTCCAGTCATTGGATTGCTTTTATGCCACCTGTCTTCTCAGCAAATAAATACAAAGTTCTGTCATGAAGCTCTCGTTGGCGCAGTATTGGTCCTTAAAGGTGCTCTAAGCGATCTTGGGTGACGTCACTTCTTGTTGACGTATTGTCAAACAAAACGGAGGCTAGCTCGACCCTCCCTCCTCCTCATCCCGTCTCCTCCCCCTCCCTCCTCCGGAGTTCTCGCCACCTTTCGAAAGGCTTTTCCGATGCAAATTCGGGACTTCGCACGTTCCTTCTCCTTTTCCCTCTTCTTTGCTATTTGTTCATCAGAACGTCATCTCTTTGGTCGTGTGTCGGCCATATCAAAATTCAAGAGTATATAATTCTAACGTTAGTCGTTGTCGTTGGCTAGGACAACTCTTCTCTAGCTAACTTCCCTCTTCATGCTTCTCTATTCTCCACTCCCCACACCATGTGCACGCGCACTAACCCCCCAACCCCCACCTCTAAATCATTATTGTCAGTTATTGGCTGGAACACTGTTTGTTATGTTTCCTAGTCCAGGTTGGCCCAGTTTGTTTTGTTGCCGTTTGTGGAGCCTGGGCTGTCTACAGAGACCGCGTTTTTTTACAGTGTGTTCAGGGGACAGGCATCTAGTGGATAGTGAGGAGATGTTTGCTGTATGACAAAACATGTTTCAGCCTAAAAACATGTGACATTGCTTAGAGCACCTTTAACTCGATCTGCTTGCAATCCCATCATTTTCTATAGGGCACAGCTGATTGGTTCCTGCTGCATCAGTAGCCAATGAGCTTGCATGGTCAACCTTCAAATACATGGTCAGCATTTGATGTAGAAGTGTAGTTTGACGTAATCCTGCACCTTACCCAGTTCCATCTGTATAGATCTGCTACGGGTAATGCATGTATACTGCATTTTGTGCAGCATGTATGGGCAGTATCAAATCCCGCCAAGACCAAACATATCAACATTGTCATATCCATTTCCATGCTAAACATGCTAAATTTTGGTCTTTTCCTCAGCTTTAGTTAGGAAATTTAGCCTCGGAAATTTTGTAATATAGTTTTTGGTCATTTTTATGGTATCACTTTTGTTCTTTTTGTAGCTTTACTAACTCTGGTCACTGTCAATATTTGTTGCATGGACAAGAGCATCTCTATTCGTTAGTAAGAAAAAGAAAGTAAGTCACACAGTACAGGTTTGGAATGACATTAATGTTAACTAGCTTTAAACCGACTTGCTCCTTTTCAGCTTTTATTTCCCCGTAGCCTTCCTCCTCTGTGTACTTTCCTCCATTTGGTCTGCCGTTCCCACACTCTGTATAGTGAAGCTGTCAGTAAGTCTCGATCCCATAAACTCGTTGGGTATAGTGTGAGTATGTGAGGATTTTGTGTGTTCAGTGGACCGTGGCAAACCCTGCACCAGCCATATGCTTAATCATCAGGGTGTGCCTTACATTTCTCCCAGCCTCCCTCGCTCGCTCGCTCTCCCTCTCCAGGTGTTTTAATGGGATTTGATTTTATATCTGTAGCAGCGGTAGAGACATATTACGGGACCCGTTCTGTATCCATGGCAATCACATGCACACACTGAGGCCATATGTAAAGTTGAAAGAGTGTGTGAGCGTGCACTTGTGTGTGTGCATGTGCCCTGCTGTTCTCCGTCTCCGTGAAGACAGCGAGGCCCTCTTCTGGCGGCGCGTCAAAGCCTGCTATCACCACGGGAGCCATGGGTATGTTTACAAGGAAGTGAGTGTAAGCTCTAAAAACATCCAACAGAATCAGATCAGAGCCGGAGAGCGAGTGTGTGTGTGTGTTTGTGAACACTGAGCTTGACTTTACCTCCCTCTGATTTCCCTGGTATAATATATCAAAGCTTCCCTTTATGTGTGTGTCTGTATATTCGTCTTTCTCTTCAGATAGCCATTCGCTCTTACACACCTGCCACCGTACTCGCCAAAACATAACCACACAAACTCAGACCCTCATCATAGCGGGATCCACATGTGAGCACACAATTTCAGATATCGGCACATCTGACCAACTCTGCTGGAAATGAAAATGAAATCGCTTTAATATCATAATGGATTCTCCTGTACACCCTAACACTCAAAATAATCAACAGGTTTGAGTAGAGCCAACTCAAATTAAACAAATTAGTTCAAATTCACTTTTATGAGTATTTAGAAGTTTGTTTTTTGAGTTCACAAAACCGACACATTTTAAGTAAACTGAATTGTTTAATTGTTTTGAGTTTCATGAACTTGTTTCTTTTAATTTAGACAAACTTAAATTTAACTGGAACTGGCTGGGATTTCTATTTCCTAGCATGCTTTGTCATAACACTCAAAAGGGAGAGTAAATGAAAGCTTTACCGTAAGTTCTGCCAGTAAGACTCAATTGTTACGTCACTTATTACCTTCACATTTAACCAATAGTGTTCTAATGCTTGCAGTATTAATTACCTTACTTAATTACTATTCAATTACCTCCATCCTCCCCACCACCACCAGGATGGTCCCTGTCCATACCGCCCCTGCCTTCGTCTTCAGATGCAGATTATGAGCTACGGACGGGGCCTACGCCAAAGAACTTTATAAATGCTTGCTGGGCTGTTAATAAATGTATGCTTTGTTACACTATTTTGCCTCCCGAGTCTTTCTGGTAGAAACACTATAATTAAGTGTTATATAATATTTTTGTGTGCAAGGTCAATGTTAAGTGGGAGATTTAGTAGTGTTTAATGTTGTGTTATGCTGGTTTAAAAGACTTTCTGTTATGTTGGTTTTTTGTAGGGCTACCATCATGGCGACTATGGAGCATGAGCTTAGATTGAGAACAGATACATGTTAAATATGTTTTATATTGCTGTACTCATTCAGCAAGTGAAATGCTGTGCTAATGCTATCAAAGCATTATGTAACCAATTAGCAAGGTAGCATTTATTGAATTAGCTAGGTAAAGCTAGCCAAATTTCGGCTACTAAAAATATTTAAGTTAAGATTACACAATCATTTAATAATAGTTGAATTTATGAGTACAAGTTCTCCTTACACTAGTTCTCCTTATATAAACTTTAAATTTATTAACTTAAAAAAATGTATGTAACTGATTACCTCAATTTTTTTGAGTTTTGCCAACTTATTCAGGCTAAGAAAATTGTGCTCAGCTTTGCTAAAGTCTATGAACCCTCTATGAATATTTCTCATCCAATTCTTCCAAAAACCAAATAACCTCCACGTATGTTTTTATAGCTCTATACTGTACTTTGAGGCTTACTGTACTTATGATTAATCGGAATAAAACACAATGATCAAATTGAACTAAATATGCTGTGTGTTTCAATGGTGAAAATGAAAAGTTCGATGGTTTAACATTTGGAAACAAATCAAGACAGCCGCATATAATAGGCAATTTTATAGTTGTACTGCTAAATTAAAAATACGATATTACTTTTCTTTATTTTATTAAATATTTTTATTCAGGCATTTTTATTATTATTGTTATTATTATAGGCATAGGGCAAATTGTCCAGCCCTACAAGCAAGCACAGCAAATCAGGAGTGTTTTTTTTTTAATTGCATTTTAAAAAACGCAATCATTTTTTAATGAGAAAAATCGGTTCGATTTTTATTCCTCAAATCCTGTCTTCAGCCTGACAAGACGTCAGCATTGGTCTCTATTTTTATTTCTCCAAAGGAATTATAAGAGAAACATCTTAGACTATGTTGAAACTTCGATAAAACATCTCTTCAAACAACAACTCCTGAGTTATGAAAAACAACTTCTGGGGCATTACAATTGTGATTATCATTGTGATAATTCTCATTATGTCCATAAGTAGCCTATTTATATGGATTCTTCTGTCAAATATTTTTCAAGAGCCTGTGTGTCCAAGCATTGAGACCTCCAGTACACCAGCACCAAATGGTGTGGATAGCTGAGGTCATAGGTCATCCAGGAGGACCTAAAGGGCACAAAGAAACAAATGGCAGCTCTGGTGGCAGAGTAAGAATTTGCTTGTAATGAGACCTTCCTCCTCAGATGCTGGATGCTTGTTAAATCAGATGTCTGAACTTTGTTCAGCATGGTTTCTTTGAAGTATTTGAAGCATATTTTGCTGAAGCAGGGAAGAGAAGGATAACTGTAATGCTCATTAAATATCAAAACTGAGTGGACATAGCCTACAAGATATGATTCAATCTTCAAAAATCCCAGAATAACAGACTATTTCAGTTTCAGACATTTTGTAAAATATTATTCAAATCAAATCAATCTTTCAAAATGTACATAAACATTTGGCCTGATAAACAACTTCATATTCTAGTCTCACCATTAAAGTCATTGATATTAAAATAAATATTGTTTGAATATGTGCTGTGTACAAACTAACACAACATTAATACAAATTATTTCCATTATAATCACCATTACATCAGCCTCCGATTAATTCAAGTTTTACTGTATCTGAATTAAATATATATATTATATTGAGATAGATTTTTGAGGAAATTTAACAGAGCTGTACGCTGAACATTTTCTGAATAAAAGAGCAAAATCCAAAACGTGTTGCGATTATCTCTGCTCTCCTTATTTATATTTTCCTGTCCGATCCTGCATCGGATTACCACCAACTGTTTTTCAGTTGTCCATAAAAAAAGATTATTTCTGCTGTGTGCTGATTCTCACCGGATATGTATGTGTGTGTGTAAAAGCTCATTGATGTGCGTTTTTAAGTAGTGTTCATTCTGAGGAGGTGTTGTGTGGCCAAAATCGAGAATGACAGGACAAGAGGAAACAGGGGGCGAGTCAACTTCCTACACAGAATGACAGAACCAATCACTATCTCAGACCACACACACTCACACACATAAGTATTTATCAGTTCACAGAATCCCAATAGAGATGGAAATTTCTTTATGAAAAAGAGAAAAACGCGAATAACTTAGTTTGACTTAGTGTTTATAAACGAAACCCGTTATAAATTAGTCAACAACAAAAAAATGTCTCCAATTTTTCACTCTACCGTTCTCCATCATTTATTAAATACAGTTGGAGACTCAATGTCCTCATTTCTTTCAGTTGACCAGTCTCACCGAGAGAAGCTGAAGGAAACAGATGATTTGAAGCTCAATGTTGAAAACTTGAGTGAGGTGGACCGTAACGAAAAACAGATGCTCGAGTACGCTCTCGTTCCTCCCTGTTTCTCTTTCTTTCTTACTCCACTCCCTGTCTCTGACTGCGGTACAGATTCAATTTTATTTTCATCTCAAACTGTCTTAACATTCATTTAGATATTAGCAAATATAATGTCTGGACATGTGCTTCAGACCTCAGAATTCAAATAAAGAGAATAATGACAGTAAATTTGTATTTAAAATCAGTAAACGAGTATCTGGATTACAAAGCCAATGACTTTCTATATTAGTAGGCTACTCTTTATATATATATATATATCCTCCCTTATATAGGTATAACAGTAGTGGCCAAAAGCGATGCGGAGCTTGTTCATCCTTAAAACAAACTATTTGGCAAAGGGTAATGCAAAATACATTCTTAAAACAAGTCATAACACACACAATTTAGCTTTCAAGTAAATTTCTACTTGAAAATTAAGAAATTATTTTTAGTAGTGTGCACTTTGTTGACGTTGGTAGTCTCAGGCAAGGCGGCATGCAAAAACCTGGTGTGCATTTCCTGCGATTCAACCAAAATATACAGGGCAGACACAGCTGGTCCAATTAAGCTAGGACAAATCTGCCAAACGGTTATCAAATTAAACCAAATTAGTGAGATAACAGCTCCCCACAATACACAAATACTTTCAAACTGACTTGAGAACCCCGCAAAGGTTCTTCAAATAAACCTGTGACAAACCAAAACACTCACGTCCGTCTGAGGGGGATGTGTGCTGTCAGCAAGGAGTCATGAGGAATATTGCATAAAAAGATCAGAAGAGGAAAGTGAAAATTGACATTATTGTTGTGGGAAAGGGGGAAACGCGAAGAAACAGAGAGAGAGAGAGAGAGAGAGAGAGAGAGAGAGAGAGGAGGAGACGGACCCGAGGGCTAATCGATTCCATCCTTGCTTGTTAAGATATGCTGCTTTTCTTCTGCTGACACATAAAATAAAGAAGGATGGAAATGTTATCTCTGAAAAGTCCACTCCACCAAGTTCTCGCTAAAGCAGGCACAGCTGTTAAATGAATTTTCTCTTAATGTAAAGCCAAAGTAAGACATCACTGTAAAAAGAAAGAGAGGGAGGCAGATGATATCATCCATCTTTCACCCCCTCCTCCTCCTCCTCCTATTCCTCCTTCGGCTAATTTAATTGTCAAGGTGAAAACGGGAAGTTCTGTCGTTTCGCTTCATAAACATCGACTAGTCATCGGCTAGTGTGTATTAGCAGAGGCTTATCTCCGGCTTGTTGCGGATGATGATGAATGCGTGTCTCCCTGAGGTCCTGTAGAGAATATGTGCGAGAGAGCGTGTGTGTTTTTGTGTATGACGGATGGTGTAACGAGTGTTTATGGTGCGTGTCGTGTGGTCTTCAGTATTAGGAAAAGAGTTTGCAGGAGGTAAGGTCCTCTCCAGGGGGCGATCACGGCAAACCGTGCCTGTTCCGGCCACGGAAACTCATGAAGGAAGGTTCACTGGAACACCAGAGGAGTCTAGAATATGAAGAGAGACGAATCATTTCAAAGTAACGCACAAGTAATTAGAAACAACCGAGGGCCAGAGCAACGCCAAAGGCATGAGCGTGTAAGTAATTCATTTTCACTGTGTTTTACGAACGTAAGGTCCAATTAGAGCATTGTAAAGATGTGAGGTCTTTAATGTGCCAGCCGCAGGTGTATTTGCACATAGTGAAAATGTTAAGACAAAACACACAGGGTTTCTGCACTCACTTTGCAAAGAGGGAACACATGGAGTGTGTGTCAGTGGTGCACAGTTTCAAGCTTTATGATGGTCTGAATTGACCAGAGGCATATGCTTCATTAAATGCTACAAAAATATATCCTGGGTTCAATATAAATTAAGATCAACTGCCAGAATTTGTGGCCTAATACCACTAAAAAAATTTCCAACTGTCCTTCCATTGCTTCAAAAAGCACACAAATTTGAATTACAGTGAGACACTTACACCACCCATCTGTAAACATTAATATACTCATAGCCACATGATGTTAACTATATACAGCAACAAACATGGCTTTAGTGTGAAAAATAAATCTATGTAACGTCACCAATATGCCTACATTTACTGTAAAAAAGTATTTCAACATCTTTACAGCTCAAATACTCACTTTTAACAGAATAATCGATGTAAATGCTTTTATAAAATTATAAGCATTACAATTCTCCTTTTAAATCCTTTAAAATTGGCCCCATTCACTTCCATTGCAAGTGCCTCACCGTAACCTTGTTTCGTTTTTTTTAAAGAAATGAATGAATGAAAGAATGAAAAAGAATATTTTTGTTGTAATCAACATTATGCCACAAATGCTATTGATTGAGTTCAACTCATTTTTAAGATGGGACATTCCTTTACAGATTAAATGTGGATTTTTAAAAAAGTTTAATAGATATAAGCAAACCATCTATAGATAGATTTTCTCAAAAATAGCTAACATTGAGGCTCTCTTTGGCACCAATAAAACATTAAATCAACCAGACTGACACATCGTCACTGACTCAGCCAATGGTGTGAGTTTGGAGGTGGGACTACCTGTTAATTTGACCAATGGCAAAAAGTGTAGGTCCAGAGAAACCTGTTTGAAGCTATTCTTCCAATTCAGGTTGCTGATTCAAGTGGCACAGAAATTACACTTATAACATTTAAAAAGTATATAAAGTCACATCATTAAACTATTTTACAGTCCACAACAAAGTTTATTCCTCCATTTGGTCTATTTCTTCTTAAAACAGAGATCAAGAGACTCGTGTTTGTACCTTTCATCTGCGTTTGTTCCTTTACGGTCAATAATGAGGTCTTAAACCACTTGGTTTAAAACAAAACAAAGAGCCATAGTTTCCTCTCTTTTGTCTTTTTATGCTTGCATTTTCCGACTGCATTCGGTGACCGTGTTTTTCCCCCCTCTCTCTTCTCTTCCCTCTTATTGTTGCTGTAAATCCGAAGGGCCCTTTTGCAGTTTTACTGGAACAGAGAGTCATTAAATGGTTGATTTCAGATGGCAGAGTGTGAATGTTTTAAATTAACTTTATTGATCTGCTAGTCCGCCAGTCAGCCAAGGAAAAATTGACACCCGCTTGGCGCATGGGCAGTAGATTTGCACCTCGACCGTTTAAAGCGCCTGCTTAGCGAGGCTGGCCGTGCTCCGTGCACTCGCACTCGGTGTGGTTTGGTGAATACAACCACACTGATTTTTGAGGACATTTGAGGACCTGAGAGATTGGCATCAAATAAAAAGTGAATTGGTATAGATGAACACTTCTAAAACTGTTTGGAAACTTACTATAACCCTCTTATGATATAAACATTTTATCACATTAGTATTTTCAATAGCCTCTTGCATTCTCTCCGTGTTTTTCTTGTCCTGGACCCAACTGCTTTTAATTCAGCCCCAGCATCTAACTGCCAATCATTATTTTAAGGGGCGGCTTCAGTTGGGGTCAGCTGACACTTAAGGGTTCAAAGACCAGAGGGAGGAGATCTCATTTTGATGGGTAGTGTACTAGGTTTGTATTGGGGAGAATGCATTTCTGTCAACACCTAATTGGTCTACTCACAGGAGAATATTCTTATCACACACACACACACACACACACCACTCTCTTATTCAGAACCAGTTCCATTTTTTTAAATAGCTGAATGACATTCAGTTCCATTAATGGTTCTCATACATGCATTTTTGGAATACAACACTAAAATAATCAGAGTTTCCAGCACTATAGAGCGGCACCACAACGTCAATACTCAAACTACAGCATAAAACAGAAAGCATGATCAGTGTAGTCTGGTTTTGGTGCTCCAAAAAAGATAATGTAAAATTTATTTTAGAAATGATTTCTTCATTTCTTAATGAAATTGCAGTTGCATTTCGGAAATTGCATTAAAGTTGCAATGAAATGGAAGTAGTGAAAAGATTTTTTCTTGCGCATTGTGACGCGCATATGTGAGCTTGCAGTCAAATGTAAGAAAGGGGCGGGGTTTAAGCGGAGTAAATGATTGAAGTTGTACACCAGAGGGAAGTCTGTCATTTCATCAGAAGATCGAGTTATGACAATGTCAATTTGATTAAGGTCAAAGGCCTTTTTACGAGGTTTATAAAAAACATATGCAAGGATGAATTTTTGACTGATAACATGCATTTAGAAAATACATAGGGTGAATTTCCATTACATGCCAACTTCAAAGG
>JAPMOL010500477.1:0-19871 GCA_029874575.1 Iberochondrostoma lemmingii | reverse complement strand
ACAAGGTGGCAATGCCTGATACACAATGATGAAGTGACGTTTCCCTCGTAGTTACAGCAGGCAGAAAACAAACGAGTAGGACGTATCATCAGCAAAACTTGAAATGCCTCAGTGATTTCCTGCAGAGCAAATTCTAAATGCAGTCCAATACTGTCACTGTCACTTGATGGTACATCTGGTGAAGAAGCTGTCAGCAATCAAAATATTGATTTTGAAGATGTCGAAAATGATAGTTTTGAGAATATGTTTGAGATTCACGAATATAAATCCAGATGCCGAATGTCTTGGGAAATGAGCCCTGACGATGACAGTGATGATGGTATAAAACATCCGCTCAAACTGAACCCAATCCCAAAAGGTAATTCTTCTGTAATTTTTACTCTTTATATTATCGCGATAGGTAGATCCGGGTCGCTTAAGACCCAATATGTAATAATGACTGGCAAACATTCATGCATTTAAGGGTTAAGCATATAGGAAGCAAAAGACTTGATTTTAGAGATGGATTTACAAAACTTCCATTTGATTGGAATTCATGCGAGTCCTATTACTTTCAATCATGCATTTCTAGAAAAACATTTGCCGCTTTGATTAAAAGTCCTCTCTGAAGCATTCCTCAGTGATATGTTTGACGCAGGTTATCTTGGCTCAAACAGGGGTGAAAGAGAATGAGGTTCAGTCACTGGAAAAAAAATAACTGATAAGAAGAGAGCGATTATGATAGCATGTCAGTTCCATCATGCATAAAGCAACGTTAGGTACATCTCAAAGTTTAATCCGGCCAGCTTGGCGTGTCAGTTTTCACTACTTTGTGTAAATATTAAATTACTTCCAACATTCTTTTTCGCAAGGCGGTGTGGACAATGTCATGTCATGTTTTTTGGGTCGTTTGGCCAAGAATTCTGCATTTTTTGAAGGCAGAAATCCTAGACAATGTGCTTCTGTGGTCAAAAGACTCAACTTTGAGGGTTAAAGGTGAAAATGGTATGGGTTTTCTCCCAAGATTCATGACTCTGAGAGAATTAAAAAGACTGCCAAGGTTTTAATCAGGAATTTCACTGCATATCTCTCCAATTTATCTGTGAGTCACACTTAAAATGAAAACCATATGCCCCCCTATGTGGCTGAATAAAGATTTCATCTGTGAAAGTGAAGAAATTGAACTCAAAAACTAGGATGCTTTAATAAAGCGTGAAAAGAAGAAGCACCGAGTGTCTCGGCGGAGGAGGGGAGGAACAGAATGTTATATGCACAAATCACCGAAGCAGCTGTTAGCGACTCCACCAAAAGTGAGAAAAAACAGAACCCAAATGTTCCAAGGGTCGCGTTACTGTTGCTGAGAGAAAACACAACATAAGCAATGTAAACAAGTAAGTGGAGAATGTATCTTGTCCTTCAATCAAATGAAAGCACTGAACCTAACAAAAAACATCTTGACACAAGTCATATCGAAAAATCAGTTAATGTGCAAGGGTTGCTGATGAGTAAGATTGAGTAACTGGTAACTGCACTATACGTTAGTGTTCAAATGAGTAGTTCAAAGTCATGTTTTGAGCTAAAGTAAGGACAAAAAGCACAGACATTCAGGCCCAAGTATCAATTCCCTCATTTAAACCCTTACTTCCCAAGACAGGAACTCCCGCAGCCTGTTGACAGGGCCTTACGGGTAATGGCACATGTGTGTTTGTGTAAAGGAGCTAAAGCTGATTTTATGCATTGTGTAAATGGCTCGTATATTATAGACATACCACTGAAGGACACATATGAGTAACAGATGCACTAACGGGTTAACCAGCATTAAATAAGAGAAGATTTATGATGACCGTATCATGAACCACAGATGGGCAACCAGAACAAAGCGCCAAGAAGCTTCATTTTTTATACTTTTTTTGTTTGTAATGTTGTTTCTGCTTGCGGCCATTTTGAGACCCCCAAATGTAACATGAGTGATGTCATATTTTCAATTCGAGGACATTTGCTATCAGTTTGAAATTTACTTTATAATAAATTCTGATAAGATTAGAAAAGTCAACACTGTACTTCACGCCACGTATGGTTTTTTTAGCTATTAAAATAGCCCTGGGGTCTTTGAGACCTCAAACAGAACATGAGGGTTAACCATGGTGTTAAAGAATTCAAAAAAAAAAGAAAAAAGAAAGATGTGGAAAGGGAGCCCAAGAGGAAGGAAGAGAAAGGGAGGGAGAGAAAGAGAGAGAGGTGCTGCAGGGAAGCTCTTGGCTCTGCTTGTCTGCACTTGCACACCAGATGCGCTCTGCCTCAGCTCTGGAATGTGTTTGTGAGAAGCAGTTTAACCACTGACCCACCCAACCATTACCACAGAAATCTGATCCAGACAATCCTCTCAGCTTCCTTCATTGTGTGTGCGCGTTCTTCTCTCTATTATCTTGATTCCTCTATCTACTTTCTTTCTCTCCTTCTCTTAAAAAAAAGTGTGCCTAAACCTATTTTTCAACATTTTGTTCCCACAATGTTCTCCTTTCTTTAACCACTGATTACTCAATGTGTTCACTCAAACACACGCTCATACACTTTACAAGCACAGGTTCACACTCATACACACTCATGCTGATTGCTCTTTAATGGTAATCCATGAGCCGAGACGAGGCAATAAAATAAAACTTGAGAGGTTAAAGATGGTCATTCATTCCGCACATAAAGGCATTTATTTTTCTTCCCTTTTTTCCTTGTTGAGTGCAGAGCTTTCTCAAGTGCTAAGCATGTATACTGAGAAACAAAGTCAGTCATTAAAAAAAAATTTTTTTTTGATAAATATTTGAAAATTAAATATGTTTATAAATAATAATTAGAAATTATTATAAAAATGGATGGATGGATGGATGGATAGTCTGCAGCTTGTTAGCTATAATCAAAAAGCATGTGAAATAATTTATTCGAGAATTCTGCTGTTTCTCAATCAAGAACCCAAAGCAGTTCTTTTGTGGGATTTTGACATGACAGTTTTGGCAGTGGTAGAGCTAAGATGAAATCTGATCAGACCAAATTATGTGTAAATGTGATGTTTACAAGTAAAAAGTGTGCCAAGAACATAAATTTAAACAGAAACATATGAAGCCATAGATGTGTTGAGATGTTTCTGGATGATTAAAACACACGTCCTGATTTAAACGTGTGGTTGTGTGTGTCAGTATATTTTGTTGATCCTGGAACAACTTTCCTTTCTGAAAATTGAGTCATAACATTATCCCTATACCCCTAACCTTAACCCTATCCTTAAAATCAGAGAGAAATGATGTGGATAACACTGATGTTGATCCAGGAACATGCTGCATGCAAAATCAGGTTCTGCGACTAAGTAAGGATACATCATCATCCAACTCACACGTCTAAATCACGTGAAGAAAAATAGACTTTTAAAAACACAACCATGTAAAGTTAAAGGGAAGGTGACAAAGAAAACACCGTATGCTGTCGATATAAATGCACTGTGAAGAAAACATACAGCTATATCCGGATGTAAAATAAAGGGGGGAGAGTGAAAATAAATAATAAAACAAAATAAACTGTACAATTATGAATTGTATATTTAAAACGGCCATTCCTGATCATTCTCAGACTCACACACTTCAGAGTAAAGTTCCAGAGCGTTGAGGTTTTACCACGTGGCGAATGTCTACTAAGTCAATGCTGCCCCTTAGAGGCTGCGTTCCGCCATTGACGCCATATACATTGTTGTCTGGTTTACTCACACACAACGCACTTCCTTTGAATGTCCACACATTTACTGAACAATGACAGTCTTACCCGGCACTGTGAGTTATGACATCCTTGATAGATCTGTTTCCGACGTATTCTTAGATAAGTGATCATGTAGGATTGTGTACCTAGAGTAGAGGTAGAAACCCACCTATTTTGTCATCGTGCAAAACTCTGCTCCAGGTGAGGCTCGAACTCACAACCTCGGCATTGCTCTGCATTGTACTGCTGTATAAGTACCGCGCGCTAACCGATTGCGCCACTGGAGCTCTGGCGACTCATTGCAACAACACAGTTCATGACCGATTAGGAAGCCTATTTCAAACCAATTAGAAGGCGTGTTAATCCATTTATTTAATCCCAAATATATCATAATATATCTATTCTTATCACACATCCAAGTTAAAACCCGGAAGACTAAGGACTGTGTTAAACAACTTGACGATACTTGGAAGTTTTGCATCATATTTTTATTAACATTAAAGAAACATGCCAGAAAACATTTTAACATCAAACAGACATGGAGGATGCTGTATAACGTATCTTTCTATTTCTTCATAAACATGTTTTCGAGTTGAATTATGTTATTGTTTCATGAAGGAAAATAATTAGATTCTACAAATAACTTTTTTTTTCAGAATAAGAGATGTTTAGCTAAATTTATTATGATAATGAGTCATAAAATACTTTTAAATCTATAGAGAAAAAATGGAAGGCTTAGTTGAGTATGACGAAAAAGAGGAGATGTTCTCCTTCCTCCACTGCCTGCAAGTAGCCTAGTCAGCACGGTAATGCGTCTTGACGGAGCACTTGTCGATTAAAATCGGTTCACAAGTTCGAAAACGCATGATCTTAATACCAGGTGGAATAAGTTTTCTCGCTCGACTTCCCGGATATTGTTTTTCCCGATAAACTAGTATTTGTGGGCGTCGGGGAGCAGCTATCAATATGCGGAAGACTCCCAGACCTTCGGGAGAGGTGGGACTGTCTGCACTTTCTAAGCAATTTAGATGAGATGCACAATCATCTCAATCAAATAGTAATCTCTATACGAAGACACAATCCCAGAGAAATAAATAAATTGTTGATAAAACCCCATCATAAAAACCCATTAGAAAATCTCGAGGGAACCTCTGGCGAAATAGTCTTCCGGTATTTGACGTCATGGCTGCACGTGCTCTACTGCCTAGAGTTGACATCACATTTTGACAAAAGTTTATGATCTTTTACCAGCATGTCAGAAATTCACTGCATACGTTAATATGACGTTAATGCGGGTTTGCGATCTGTCTAAATAAGATAATAACGATAACAAAAAACGTAAAGTTAATTTGATCTTCCGTGACTCATCTGCTCACAGTGCTGTCGTTTCCTCACAGAGGAACTTACGTTAAGTTAGTTACAAAATTGTCATCTCCTCCACAACAGCGATAACTCCTGCCCTGGTCGTTTGGTAGGTCTGAAAATGCATTTAATTTACTTTGATTAGATATTCTTTATTCTTTTGCCAGATATGTAGCTACTAATTAAGGACTAAGAATTAATAAAACATAATTTGGGGGGATTAGAATTCACTAGGCCTATTATTAGAGCAGAATACAATATCGTTGTATTTCGCAGCCTATATGGGGTGAACGGGGCTCAAACTAAAACATTTAGACTTTCTAAGTTTGTGTAAATCCACTTGGGGTTCAGAGTAGGATATTTATCTTTTTTCCCCCCACATTAATTTCACACTTCTAGTACAATTGTGTGGTCTTGTTTTATTATTAGAGTGTATAGGCTACTTTTTCTTTATTATTATTTTTTTTTTATAAAATAATTTTTTTTACTTTTCATAGAAAATAATGAATTTTTCTAATAATTAAAAATAAGATAATTACATTTTGCTGCTGTTTTTTCTCTATATAGGTTTTATATGGGAACTTGTAAGTAAATACACTAAGTCATGCTAGCATGTGAGGAAACTTTAAACCATGTGTTACAACTAGCCCTAACTACAACTCGCCCCCTAAAGTTTAATAGTAAATTATAAATGTGTGACACTTATGCGTATCAGGATTTTCCTGTGTTTTACCTATTAACTGTCTTAACACTATATTAATGTACTTTTAGGTTACAAGGTCGCACTGCTTTTCATCATGAGTAACATCACCTCCTGCATGGAATCTCAGACTCTTGTTTCTTCCATTTTAAAGCCCATTCTCATTTTGGAGTTCATCTTTGGCTTGCCTGGAATTGTGTTTGCTCTGTGGATTTTGTTCTTCAAGTCTCCATGGAAAGCTTGCAATGTGTATGTCTTCTGCTTGGTAATATCCGACCTCCTACTCCTCACTGGGCTGCCTTTCCTCATAGACTATCTCTTCCGTGGTGAAGACTGGATATTTGGTGAATCCTTTTGCCGCTTCGTTCTGTACATTATATCCGTAAACAACTCAGCGAGCATGGCTTTCACGTCAATTTTAGCCGTGGACCGCTTCTTCAGGATACTTCACCCACACCATCGCATTTGTCGAATGAGTGTGAGACAAGCATTAGTGTTGGTTAGCACAGTTTGGGTGGGTGTTCTACTCCTTCGCCTTCCAGCCCCCTTGAACCTGGCTCTCGCGTCACAGAAAAACTCGTCGAAGCTCACATGCCACAGTTATCTGTCATGGACATGGCCGTCGGTTCAAATGAGGATATATAATTCAGTACAGCTGATGGAGGTCCTGCTTGGGTTCACACTGGTGGTCTTCAGTTTTGTGCGCGTTTTCTCTCACGTCCACTGTCGGCAGTCTAAGGGGGCACACCGCAGGGTGAAGCGGGCAGTGAGATTGCTTCTGTTTCTTGTGATCATGTTTGTTTTGTGTTTCCTACCTACAGTCACTTTTGGCATCTTACTTCAAGCGTTTCCCTGTTCTGAATTCCTCATAGTTTGTCTTAATGCCTCTTTAGCTTTATCTTACATGAACTGTGCACTGGATCCAGTCATCTACTGCCACATTAACGCTTGGTTCCGCGACACCTTGAAAGGCAAAACCAACTCAGCGGGGCTGACGAAGTTCAAGATGAGTGTGAAGACGAACAGAAAAAAACCTTAATCTACCTGAGAAACTGTTTGTTACAATCAGTGCAATTGGGAGGGTGAAAATAACATTTGTCTTAAAGGGATAGTTCACCTAAAAATGAAAATTCATTCATCAATTACTCACCCCTCATGTTGATCCAAACCTGTATGGCTTTATTTCTTTTCCGGAAAACTAAAAACGAAAAATGTTTCAACTGTTTCTGTCTATTTAAGTCAGTGTGGCCTAAAACAGCAATTTCCAGCCCCATTGGGTTCATTGCATATTTCAAAATATCTTCTTTCGTTATACATCCGAAGAAAGTCATGATAGAAAATGAACACTGATGACAGAACTGTCCCTTTAAGACCGGCTTGAACTCTGAATAGGTACATAATGAATTATAATTGTGCCCTAAATTGTCAATATGGTATACTGTACACCGTTCGCTTTTTATACTATTACACAGACGTACAATCTGTACTGCGCTTTTTTATTTAGCATTTTTCAGTAAATGTGTGACATACAATGAAATACAACAAAAATGTATGAGGCATTGAAAACAAAATAGCTTATTGTTTCACTGTTACATGCTATATACACAGCCGGGATAATGAATATTCCCTTAGCCAAATTTTAACTATGACTTCTGCCAAGGGTCAGTTTGTCATTTGAATTGGTGAAGTGCTGAAAAATTGGCTTTATTTGTTAAGAAGCCAATAAATAAATGTCTTACAAACATCTAAAGGGTATTACTGGCATCTGAAAGAGGGGAACAGAACCATAATGTCCTGAATGAAAATTTAAGAGTTGCAAAGCTTTGACTTCCACAAATCATTACAACATCTCCAGTTAAAAGAATCGATTGAAACATGCTCTCAGTTAAAACCACCAATTACCCAGTAAATCAACATCCAATCCAGTCCTCGCATGAATACAATATAAAAACAGCTCACAAACTTGTACTTGTCATGATACGCACAGAAGATACAGAGAAATAAAGGAAACCATTCAATGCAGAGCTAACTGAATTTACAGTGAGTACACTAACACTTCTCAAAAGAGTCTGTTGAATGGTCAGCATCAGCGTTGATCTGTACATGATACACATTTGTGGAACCCTGTAAGTTTAGTTGCCACAGCCATAGATTCTCAGTGCTCAGAGCCGACGTTATATGTTGCTGTAAGGTAAAAGTGTTTTAAGTTGCGCTTGTGTTGAAACTTAATGAGCATTTAGTACTTAGAAAGATATTGAAACAAGAGCCGTAGGCTGCCATCCAAGGAGGTGCTGAATATACAGGTATCATTTTTTTTGTGTGTGTGTGGTTGGGTTATTAGCTAAATGCTTTATTATTATGAGCCTTTTGTCCAGAGGTGGAAGCGAAAGTTTTAGAAGAAGTAGAATAAGAGGAAGCAAATTGAATAGGCAAATGAAACTCCTAACCATAAACTGACAGACTGGGGAGAACAATGCAGATGAATGTCAGTCATGGATGACGATCGGACCTCGCATCCGTAAACTGGGGTGAGGGGGCGCCAGTACAGGTACCTGTGCCGGCCCCTGAGGGACCCTGCGTAGGCTGATCTGCTCACATGGTTGTCTACATGCTCTTCTTAATTGTGAACGGGAGAGCAGCCTCCTGGCTTTCCTGAGAGGAACAGGAAAATAAAACATAACATATCATTGTCTTTGGTAATGTCATCAACCATGCAAAACTTATATTTAACAATACATTAGATATGTTTTTGTTGTTTTGGTTTGATTTATGGCCGAGCTGAATAAATGTATGTTTTTGTTGTATAATTTATGAAAAAATTCCTTATTATCCCTGAAAGTTATTTTATATTTTTACATTTGCTAAATAATGTTTTTAGCAGTTAGGTAAATTGTAATTATATTTTACAGTATTGCTGTTATTTTTTATCTAATAAATGCAGCCTTAAGGCTCGTTCACTCCCAAGGACGGTTGATAACTATAATGATAACCATAAATATATAGTTCTAACAATCGTTTTTAATAGCCTATAAAAGAATAGCAGAGTCCACACCACAACTATAACTATAACAATAACGGAACGGCACAGAGAAATGATATCGTAGTCACTTTCAAAATTCTTATTTATTCAGCTTATGAACGTTAAAAAACATTGGCAACCAATCAGAATTCTTCCTGCTTTAAAGAGCTCGAGCATTTAAAGCGGCAGACGACAAAACAAAAAGACATCGTCCGCTGGTGGCTAATATATTGTAATAGTTATCTTATTTTTTTTTTTAAATCTTATATCAAAAGTTAAATATATAGCCTATAACTTTGACTATAGAGGCACTGCAATAATTCTGAATGCTGATGAAACTATCACGTAGCCTAACACCTAACAGCCTTATTGTGTTGTGCAATAATTTGTGTGCAAGCAGGATAGCTATTTCTAAAATATTGTGCAGGAAAAACAAAAGAGGAACAAACATGCTTTATCATATTTTGCAAGCTTTGCAATGTGAGGGGAGAATGAATGCAATTACACGTAGGCCTATATAAAATATCAAGAAAGTTGAACTGGAATTGGTTTTGGTTTTCCTGTGTGTATCACAGTACAATTGTGTTCAGCTTGGCACATGTTACAGATATTAGACCTTGTAATTATTAAGCAATATAGATCGATGGCTTAGTGACATAAATAACGTTCTACTCGAGTCGTGATCAGGTCCATAACATAAAGAGAAAGGAACGAATCGTCTGGGTCTAAATGTTCATGCAAAATGAATGAGCCCTGCAGGCATCCACAGGGGACAGCCCTTAATAAAAGAACCGATAACTGGGTCTCGAACAAGAAATATATAATGACAATCCAGAATCCACGTACTGTGTACTTGTGCTTGCATTTATAACATCTCTGTTTACTTCATTAATGACACTAAATTAACACAAAGACATATAATTAACACCACACAGCCTCAATATAACTGTGATTAGGCTGCATGCTTTTGCACTGATGGATTTGATCAGTTCTTTTGCAAAGCAAATGCAAACATTTAACGCTACAAATACTATATAGTGAGAAACGTTCAAATGGAAAGGTTTCAGTTGATGAAACCTATTTTAACCTCAACTCCAACATCTGAATGTAGAACTGATTTTCAATTTCAGTGAAAGAGACTCCTGACAGAGTGTGATGATGGCGTAAAACCGCAAGAGAACCAGGCTCAGCCACAGACCCGATCCAATTTGTCTCTGGGTCTCCTGCCTTGTTAAAGGCTAATCTTTCAGAGCAGGGGCGCTAAATTTAGCCTAGCATCCGCTCCAGTGCTGGAGGCCACAGGGAGCTGTGCAAGTCATGGCTCATATGGATGTGGCTGTAATGGAGAGGCATTTTTCTTCAAGCTTCAGCTCACATCTACTTCTCAATGCCAAAGACGTTAAAACCAAACCCCTTGCTGCTGTGGGTGAACTATTATGACTATCTGCCTTCTATTTATCTGATCCACATTAAGCATAAAACACATTTTGCAGGTTGAGGTGTCAAAAGCCACCAGGATGGCGCTTCATATTAAGTGTACAGGTTAATTGAGTGTCTCTTTTGGTTATACATTTCATACATTTTGCAAGACTCCACAGGTAATGTGGTTTAGCCTTTGTGTACGGTGCGTGCGATCTTACCATGGTCAGGTGTCTAACAGCTGCAGCAACAAAACGAGACAAGCAAACAGTCACTAAAAAGTAGATAAAAAACACTTTGATCCATGATACAACAGGGCAAATCGTGTCCAATTTCCCCTGCTCAAAACAAATTATCTTTATTTGTAATGAATTAACTTTAGTTTAATTTGAATGTAACTAGAACTTCAGACACACTTCACATCCAGTCTGTACTTTAAACTCACTGCAAACAGGGATTTCAATCATTATTATGTGAATGTGTAAATTCATGCAGTCTTACATGTTTGGTAAAAAAGGGAGCCAATAATGTCTGCAGATCTTAATCCTTTTTTAATTTCATTTCAGTTGACTGAGAATTAAAAGCAAATAGCAAGCTAATCTTTTCTCCACATTGCTGAGAATTGATGGAGGATGGCTGTGGAGACCATCTTCAGTCTAAGCAACACTGCTGATAGATTTTGTTATGCCTATACATTGTTATACGGACACAAAAAAAGACAATTCACAAAAATATGCGCATCTCTGCAAGGTACACCAGCAATCAAAAGTTTGGACACACTTAACTAAACTAAAAACATAAAAAAAATGTCAAATTTAAACAAAGCAAGCACCAAAAATCAAAGCAAAACAAAACCGAAAGCAAAAAGCAATGTAGCAAAAATGGAAGTAAGTGATTTAATTGAATTTAAAAGTTAAACCAATAAACCTTTTATTTTATTTCCATATCGACTTACCCATTTCAAATGAATAAATGCATCAAAATCTTAGGCAAAATTTTATCTTTATCAAATTTGTCTACAAAACTAATTTCAAGCATTTATCAAGCACAACTGGTTTTAGGATAATGAGAATCATTAAATCAGTCTTGTGTGCTCAAACTTTTGACTGGTAGCGTATGTGTGTTTGTGAAGTGTTAAGTTACCTGTGGAGTCTCATCTCTCTGGATTAAAACTAACCTCAATCTGCATCAAAAAAATCATTTGTTTTCGGTTGTCTCTCCATGCCACCACAGATTAATGGGATCATGGGTATTGGTAATTATAGGATCTTTGTTTTTGAAAAATTGTCCCTGACGTCTGAGATTGACTGGCCCATTTCCTACACTGACAACTCTGGCTTAGACCCTCGTACCCGCCACTGTCACTGGGTGTGTCCAATGCAGTAATTACACATGTGCCAATCCTGTCACCAAGATCAGTCACTCTTAGGTGAAGGTTGAATCAAAATGATGGAAACCTAATCAGATGTGTCATGCCATCTCCGGGGATAATCTCTGCAGGTGCCAATCATGAAAGAACAAGGTAAGGTTTCCTTTTTGACATGGAGTGTGTCTGTCCTGCTGTTTTCTATTAAATTCGTCTCTAAGATCTATGTACGGGCCAGTGTATTTCAGTGTCTCTTAGTGAACAAGGCAGAACAAGTTTAGGTTTGAGGAGTGCGATGCCATGGGAAATAGTGCCAAAATGGACAGCAAGGTTCAGATCGCGCACCTCGTCTCTCGGGAAACCAGGAAGAAGCTGTCATCGGGGGCATCGATCCAGTTGGGTCGTCTCTTACGGAGCATCAGGCCACTTGCGCGAAGGTTAGAGCCACCAGTGCTGCTTCCATTATGCTGCTAAAAAAGCAAAGGAAATGGGCATCTTAAACTACTTCCAATACTTTTAAACATTGAAACACTAAGAGTTACCGACTAAAGTCAAAATGACCTCAAAGGGCTCGGTATTAATTTCATAGAGAACATTAAACATTTGATTGACGCTGTAAGAAATTGTAGTCTGCCTCGACCCAGCTCATCCCCAAAATGGCTTAATTATCATAGAGGTGAAAGAAAGTCAAGTTATATTGTTTCTTCACCATCTGGGTTGATCACATCCTGAACAAATGGTAGTCAAAAAAATCTATAAGTTGAGAGAGCATATTAGCAATAAAAATGAATACATTTATATTACATACATAAAATTTCACATGAATAAAATTAGTGTTTGTGTTGTTGATGCGTCGATTGTTTTCTGTGTTGAAATTTACAATTTTGCTTATTGAAAGCTGTAAAATATTCGATTAAGATAACTATACATTAAAATATTTACTGCCCATGCATTTAATTATTTATTTGTTTATTTTAAGTAGTCATATAATAAGCATAATGCAGGCTATTATAACTCTATTGGTGTTTTTTTCTTTCTCCTTTCCTTAAAAAATGTCGGTCACCAGACAGTTGATGTACCCCATTGACTTCCATAGTAGGAAAAAAAAATACTGTGGAAGTCAAGGTGTATATCAACTGTTAAGTTACCGACATTCTTCGAAATATCTTCTTTTGTGTTCAGGAGAAGAAATTCATACAGGTTTGAAACAACTTGAAGGTGAGTAAATGATGACAGAACACTTCCTTTATTTCCTTTAAGTCTTAGTTACTCTCTCTTAAGTTTCTTGCTCCCCAACAAATACTAGATATGACATAGACATTTAGTAAACTTTAAATCACAAAAAAAAAGTCCACAATTTTATTATATTGGTGTCTTAGGTTAAACCCAAACTGGGACCAATAAATTATTTGTAGGTAAAAAATAACATCTAGAGTGATAAACAACTGAAATAATAAAGCAACTTCTAATCATTTTCTTCTTGAATTGACAGGCCAATAATGAGGTGAAGATCCGTCCACTATATTTACTTTTTTCATCTCACTGATGAACAGTGACTGCCTTTGTGTTTATTTTGCCATCTCTCACTTCTCATTTCCATTTTACCCAGCCGCAATAATCAGTGGGAAAACCCAGAGGCTGGAGATTGAAGCTGTCACCTGAACCAATTCACTGCATCAACAATATCTGCATTTGAATGTGTTACAAGATAGAATCTCTCTCTCAGCAACACAAATGCTAGTAAGTTATTGTCTTCCAGTCTGATGAAAGCACACGATAATACTTATTCAACTTATACGATAGTCCTTCCTGCTTCAGTCTAGAGAGACAAATATCAATCAGCAGTGTGGACATACCTACTCATCTTTATGATTATTTTGCACAAAAAAACACACACACACACACACACACCAAAGCAAAGCAAAACAAAACAACACAAAAACAGTCAGCTTATAAAATAGCACAGATGGAAGTGTGGGATTTATGTAATCAAAAGTAAAACAAATACATTTTATATTTTAGTTTAATAAAAAGTAACTTTTTCACCAACTTATCCATTTCAAATAAATAAACAAACAAATAAAAACTAGGCAAAATGTACAATTTTAAAAACTAAAAATGTACAACTTGTCTCGTCAACACAAATGAAAAGTTATTGTTTTCCAGTCTAATTAAAGCACACCTTTAAAGCATACCTAGAGTCCTTACTGCTTCAGTCTAGGTAGTGAAACAAGTATCAATCAACAGTTTGGACATACCTACTCATCTTTAGAATTATTTTGCAAACAAAACTAAACAAAACACAACACAAAAAACAACAATGAAAAACAACCAAACTAAGACCAAACAAAAAACAAACAAACAAACAAAAACAATCAAACCAAACAAAACAAAACACACACCAAAGCAAAACAAAACAAAACAAAAAACAAAACAAAACAGTCAGCTTATATAATAGCACAAATAGAAGTATGGGATTTATGCAATAAAAATTGTATTTTATATTCATTGTATTTTATATTATATCTTATATTTTAGTTTAATAAAAAAGTAACTTTTTCACCAACTTATCCATTTCAAATAAATAAATAAACACACAAATAAAAACTAGGGCAAAATGGGTTACACTTTATTTTAAGGTGTCGTTGTTACAGTGTAATTATATATTTAAGTAATGAGTAATGTTAAGCAACTACATGTACTTACTATAGGGTTAGGGTAGGATTTGGATTTGGTTGAGGGTTAGTTGCATGTAATTAAGCATAATTTACTGTTATTACTATGGTAAGTACATGTAACATATGTAACAGGACACTGTAAAATAAAGTGTTACCGCAAAATGTAATGTTTTGTGATATCAGTGAATCCAGACATTTTTACTTACCAGAATGGGTCCCACAATATGAGCTGGATTATCTAGCATGAAAAAAAAGAGGTGTGTATTAGCATGTTATAATGACATCCATCTTTAATATTATACAAGCTTGCATTTTAATCGTAAACCCACCTTGTCCTTGAGCACCGGCCCTCCTCTCCGCGGATTCAACCCGGCTGTGGTGATGGTAGCTCCGTTTTCCCAATATGCCAAGCGGGCCATGGCTGGGAAGAGAGGACAGCAGGCGTCGTGGGGGCTGCACCTGTAGGCCAGGGGTGCGGTGAGGCCGCTGAACATGAGTTGCTGGACGAGACTCTGAAATGACAGCAGATTCAGTGTGATCCGAGATTTACATCCCAATGGATTCAGCTCTAATGTTGTGTGGCTCACCAAGGTACTGCAAGACGCTGGTCAGGGTGCTCCTCGGGGAGGATTTGGGCTTCATAGGTCGCCCTGTCATGCCCTCTGACACCCGGATCATATCTATTCATCGACGGGCAGTACAGAACAGACAAACGGAGATAGAAGCAAGTCAAAGAGCAAGAAAGAGACATTCACACTTAGACACCAACATGAGGCAAACTGAACAGGCTGGCTTGATGGATGTTGCGGTGATACACAGTGACTAATCTTTCTGACCAGACAACCATTTTCATGGGAGCAGCAAGTAAGAGTCAAAGCTCATTTTCTCCACTGTTCGTTCTTTAGGCCCTAGTGAATATAATCTTTCTGCTGAACTCCGGAGTATTGATCTGATCGCAACGAACCCATTCAAATCACTCCAACTTTCTTGGATTCGTTTAAAATTCATTAAAACTCCAGAGGAGTCCGAAGTTGTTTAAAGCCATTCTCTTCAGGCAGTTCTTCTTGATGTCTTGGAGAGAAACTGTCTTAAAGATGTACCGATACAACCTCTTTAACAATATATCGAATGTAAAAAATAAAATAAAAAACCCCGCTGAATTGAGTGATGCATTATCTTCTGACACAAAATCCATTCTTTAAATTGAACGAAGCCTGTGCCTTAAGGGAGGTGCTGAAAGAGTGGTTCTCCGTAAGTTTTGTGTTAAACTCTGTCCTTAAAAGGGGTTTTCTTCACCTTTGAATCCTCATGACTGCGAATGTGTTTTATTAAACTCTCATGATTCACATTTTCATTTGTATGTCACATTTCGATGGGGTAAACTTGATCATTCCATGATTTTCATGCACGGTCTCTGATGGGCAGGCAAGATGTTGGACACAACCTGGTTAGCCAGCATGTTGAATGAGGTTGGAAAGAGGAAAAACAAATGTGATGTTGCATTCACAGCAGCTTCTTATGAGTGTGTGCATGTAAACACGAGTCATGAAGGCACGGCAGGAGCCGATGGAGCCCATGCTGTCTGAGATTTCTCACGATCGACGCTCTGGCTCGGCCTGGCCTGTCGGTGTGCGTGCGACAGAGTGATGGACAGGTACACAAGACACATGAAACTACAAGGACTCAGGATGGTTTCAGCCATGGTTTTATTTGTGTTTTGGTTACCCACAAGACATTCACACAAAGAAAAATAAAAGAGAGAGACAAACCAAAAAAGCATGCCCCCACCCGGGTCCCTCGTGCTTCAGGACACAGATGTCAGAACAACTTCTTATGGCTGGGGATACATACAGACATGTCTGGGGTGGAGAAAGGGGTGGAATGGAAGCATAGAATGGAGGTCTCACATGATGGGAGGTGGGCGATGCAAAACCGAGAGGAACGTGTGATTGGACGGATGTAGAGCAGGTGATTGGCTCTCTTTCCCTGTTGATGTGAGCTCTCCCTGTAAAACTGACCTATTTACAAGTGCCTGTCAAGAGGAAACAGCTGTCCAAAGGCTGGCAACCATGATCTGTAAACTCATCTTTGGGCTTGTTTTCAAAGCTTGTCGCATATTTTTGAGGTTTTTTTGAAAAATATAAGAGATGCATCCCAGCAAGCAATAGCCACCATTTCAGAGTCTCTGTTAACCATAGACCCGATATAGTCCGGCTAGAAGTAACCCACTTCAAGCCAAAAATAACCTTGAATTTGGCTACGTGTCGTTTTTGCCAAAATAACTTGCGAGATATAGGATATTCCATCACGTAAGCAAAGTCAACAGTGATTACATGGTGTTTGGTTTCATTTCTTTGACATGCTTTATGCGTATTCTTAGGCTACGGTTAGACGTCTATTAAATTTTCAGCCTCGTTTTAGCCTAGGCGTCAGGACTGTGTT
Source organism: Iberochondrostoma lemmingii (assembly GCA_029874575.1). Classification (NCBI taxonomy): domain Eukaryota; kingdom Metazoa; phylum Chordata; class Actinopteri; order Cypriniformes; family Leuciscidae; genus Iberochondrostoma; species Iberochondrostoma lemmingii. The sequence continues at coordinate 3,168 of JAPMOL010500477.1, read as the reverse complement.
TGGGCGGCTATTAGACGTCTTTCAAACGCAAAATTGCTTGCTGGGATGTTTCCCTTTCATTCCAACTTAGTATTTCATCGATTAACGTCAACTTGCATGCGCTCTTTAAAAAAATAATTAATCAGTAACTATTTAAGACCCACAAAAATCTTGAATTATTGCATAAACCGGATACCATTCTCTTTGAAACTGCGGGTCTAGTGCCATTTCTCCTTTCCGTGCCAACGTAACACTTCCCAAGGCACAAAGTCCTAATCAATTGACGCCATTGAACCAACTTCCTCAGCATTTAAAACTGTCCGTTTGATAAATTACAGACTAGCGTGCAAACTCTTAAAGAGGACAAACTTCAACTTTTAAAAATCAGAAGAACAGAAACAAATAAGACTAATGAACTATATGTCTACTCTTGTTCCAATCGCATGACTCAGTGTTTTGTAAATGACTCCTTACAACTTATTGAACATCAAATTAATTAGATCATAAACTGCACCAATGATGAGACTGATAGTCCATCATTTTTGCATTACTGAATAGCACAACAGAAGAGTTAACACTTCATCATTTCATTACATACATGCATGCCTCTGAACAGCCTGTCAGTGTTAGCTACCGAATGACTGATTGGCTGCACACATAATAGCAATTCAATTAGCTATTTCACATCTCATACATATATATATATAGTTTTTTTTTATACCATTCTGCTTCAATAAAATAGACATTTTGCCCTTAACATTCTCTCGGGTACAATCAGTGATGAAACTGTCTATATTCAGAGGCAGTTGAGTAGAAATGGCAAAAAATAAAGCTGAGACATTAACGCATGTACACTAACCAACATTCCACACTGAGAAGGTACATATCTTCATAGATTATTCTGACAGGGACTGTATTTAGGCTACAAATCTTGGCACGCACCATTAAGAATTCTTGTACTTTCGTCTGTTGATGTAACAAATAATCGGAATTATTAATTTGATCTGTCACACAAAACAAAAAAAACAACATTAACTCTTATTGCACATAAATGATATTTAAAAAGGCCAAAAGCAAAATGCAAAAACATGTATATGTTGAATGTGTGTACTTCCTAGTACTAATTGTATGGTGCGTTTGACCATAAGGTTCTTCGTAAAATCTTCTGAAAATAAACTAGACAATTATAAAAAGATCCTTGGTTGACATTGGAGGGGGTTTGTTCAGTGCAAAAGCAAAGAGATCCTTCTGCTACAACCAACTATCCTGAGAACGTCCCAACACGTTCACATTAAAGGTCATAAAGACGTTTTGACCAGTCTAATAGTGACCATTTACAAATATATTTACATATAAAATGTGCATACGCTTGCACACTAAAATCCTATACTGCGTCAATCCAACTCTGAAACCGAATTTATATTAAAATCCTCCCAAAAAAAGAACTAGAAGCAACAAAAATATATCCCATTTCCTTCAATAGTAGCGCCGAGAGCATTAAAGATACTAACATGAGTGCAGGGAATCATATTGAGGGGGAAAAGAATGTAAAACCAAAACGGCTTATCTTTCTTAAGAGGAATTTTAAAAAAGAAGTACCTTTAAACAAATCAGTTCCCCATGTCATGTATCTATAGTCTTTCAAGTCTATCATTGAAGTTTTTAATAAATATAAGGCTCAGATTATGATATGCATTTCATTTCAAGTATAATTACAATGTAAGGTGAAGCAAGCATAATAAAGCATCTTGTCAGTCTTTGTGTGTAATGTGTGCATACAAAACTCTTCAAAAAACTGAGAGAAGTGCTAAAAATGTGCTTATGTTCAATTTAAACAACATTGCCAACATACCCTTAAACCAAATCAATAAGGTTGGTGGGGAAAGTGAATTTGAACTGAAAAGATGATTGAAACGCAAAATATGGAGGACAGGCAGTCTTTATTGGAAATGGGGTGGGGAGAATACAAAAACCAAAATAAAATATAATAACAATAATTATAATAATAATAATAATAAAAACAGTACAAGACAGGAAGATGGAGGGGAGGAATGACAGCGAGATGTGGACAGGTGTGGTCGGGGAACAGAGGGGGTGGGACAGTGTAGGTGGGTGTGTGTGTGTGTGCGCGTTTGCACGCGAGGCTGAAGTTAGGAATTTAAAGAGCTCTTACACTCCGCCTTTATGGCACCACAGTTAATGGGCACAAAGGGGCGGCGCGCGGCCCGGCGCAGCCTGATGAGATCGCGGCACATGTGACGCGCCAGCTTGGTGAGGCGCGTGGCCTGCAGGAGGAAAGCCTGCTTGGTCTTCATTGAGGATTTGGGGCTGCCGCTGTTCCTCATTGGAACCATGTGAGAAGACTGACGGGCGCCGTGGCCACGAGAACGAATCTCCTATGGAGAGACAGACGAGGAAATTAAGGATTGATATAGGAAAAACAATGTAAAGTGGGATAGTGATAAAACAACAAAGCGAGAGGGAGAATATAATTGCTTTCTTAAAATTAAATTCTGTCATTAATTGCTCACCCTGATGTCGTTCCAAACCCGTAAGACTTTCGTTCATCTTTGGAACACAAATGAAGATCTTTTTGATGATTTCTGTCCCTCCACTGACAGTTACACAACTTCCACTTTGAGGCTTCAAAAAGTTCATGAAGAAATCAATGTTTATATGTGAATAAATGCCTAAATTCAATCTGTTCATCATATAAAGCGATCATGTCCCTTCTGAAAATACGGACTAAACCACTCAATTCACATTGATTGGTTTTACAATCTCTTTATGAACTTTTTGAAGCGTTAAAGTGTCAAGTTGCGTAGCTGTCAATGGAGAGACAGAAAGCTCTCAGATTTCATCAAAAATATCTTCATTTGTGTTCCGAAGATGAACGAAAGTCTGACGGGTTTGGAATGACTTGAGGGAGAGTAATTAATGACAGAATTTTCATTGTTGGGTGAACTAACCCTTTAAATTCTGAGATGGGACAGTCCTCCAGATGTCTATCTGACCTTGGTTCATTTGAAACCAGGATAAACATGTTTTTTGCCGACCACAGTGTTTTTTGCAGTGAATTATTGGCTCCCAAGATATCAATTATTTTACACTCACCTAAAGGATAATTAGGAACACCATACTAATACTGTGTTTGACCCCCTTTCGCCTTCAAAAATGCCTTAATTCTAC
>JAPMOL010496120.1:0-11220 GCA_029874575.1 Iberochondrostoma lemmingii | reverse complement strand
TTCTCTGTACTGACAGCACTCCAAATTTACAAAAAAATGAGCTCAATGTTAAAATTGACCGGAGTTCTCCTTTAATGCAGTTTGAGAAATTAAGAAATTATGCTTATTAAACAAATAAAGTGTTATAAATTAATTCGTATAAATGGGTGTTATAAATATTAATTATATTCTATAAACATTCTCTGCTGGTCTGTTTTAAGGGAATTTGGGACTTCAACTTAAAACCAGTTAAACCATTTGAAAATCAGCTTGGGAATTTAGCTAGACCAGCAAACCATAGGTGAATCCCTATTAAATAAATTATAATTGGGTTATTTTTCCTCTGAAATGTTGCTCTTTTATAGTCTGTTGCCCACCTGAACAAACAGCTCTTGAAGATCCTTCTGGAACTTCTTAGGGTCAGTAGTGATGGAAACAGGACCGATGTCTGGTGAGGAAAAACAAAGAAATCAAGAAGCATCTATTTTACAATATCAACTGTGTGCACAATCTGAAGGTTCAGGTTACCGTCCTTTTGGAGCCCTTCACTGAGTGCTTGAAAGTCTATCACAACACTTCAACAAACAAATCCCTGGGGAGTAGGAGTTTTGAAAAGATTAACCTTCTTCACCCTCATTAATGAATTTGAAACAGTGAGGATTAGGTCCAACTAAAGCCCCTTCCGCAGATGCGACCCTACTAACGAGTGTCTCAAGTCTCTTTCTAGATACAGACCCAGCCAACTCCCAATCACGAAACACATTTGTCCCGGATTCTACCTCATCAACATCTGCGGTTACAAATGACTGTCCTGAAACCTTTGACAGCTGACAAAATAAATGATAGACCATGCAAAATTCCAGCAGTCCTCATGTGATACCAAACTGGGTTCATAACCTCATTCATTAATTTTTTAGGACTGTCATCATCCGGCTAGATAATCTCTGACCTCTTCCCCTTTCTCTACTTTATCTCTCTCCCTTTCTTTTGTCTCAGGATGAATTGTGTCCTCCCTGAATTTGGCATTTATTTGGACTCACTCAGAATCTGATTGATTAGAGAGCTGAATATACAGCACACGGATGAATCAGCATACACAAAATACATTGTCTATGGTCAGAGTATGGGCCTGATATCCCCACATTATTTATTACTCTGACTTACTTTTAAAGGTTATTAAAAAAATAGAAGACAAAGAGGAGGATTACAATTTTGACAGTACTTTGGGAGAATGGACAGAAAAGAAAAATTTGGACCATGTCTGAGGGGTAGTCTGTCTTCTTCTGAGAGCAAATAGGACATATCAATACACCATTACATGATAATAATAAAAATAAAAAACATTTAAGTTATGATCTTCAGCACTGAATGCCAACATTCTATGAATCCTGATCCAATGCTGAATCCTATTATATTAGAGTATATTATAAATAATAAAATAACATTATATTAATAATATTTTGTCAACAATAATATTAATATTTTAGAAACATTATTAGCTGAAAAAAATCAACAGCATGATTCCATGCTCTCCCAGCATGGTCAGGCTGGTCTGTTTAGACGTTTTAAGGGGTTTTGGACATTCTTAAACATAAAACCTGTTATACCCATCTCTAAATCAGCTTGGACTAGCTTAAACCAGCTAAGAACCAACTAAGGTTTTTCAGCTTATTATATTATATATAAACTTGTATTTATGATATTTTATCAACATTAATATCAATATTTTAAAGAATATTTTCTGCTGTAAACAAGCTGTTTTGCTGGTTTAGGGATGTTTGGGGCATTAGAAAAACCAGTTAAACCATCTGTAAGTCACCTTAGGTGAGCATCAAGCCTAGCTTAAACCAGCCAATACCAGCAAACCAACTAAGGCTGGTTTAGGTTCCTAATTCATTTTCATCTTCTGCACTTTCTCCATCCCTCTCTCAGCTGTGAGGGGCCATTGCTGTCGCGCCTTTCTGTCTGTCACCGGCTGTCTTTGTGATCTTAGCGGTTTACAAGGTCCTCAAGGGAACGCTACATTAAAAGGTGAGGGAAAGACTGGAACCATCCCCCCTACCAGTCTAGCACTGACGTCTCTCCTCTGACTGGGGGGCTGGGTTGACTCTTCCGGAGAATTGGATGGAGGACTGGGGGTGATTGTGTTAATTACATACTACCAGACAACATGTGCTTCTCATCAGCTCCATGGGCACCCTACCCCCCTTAGGCTAACAGATAGGCCTACATGGTTTGAACCAGGCTAGATTGTGTAAGTGTACCTGAGAACACAGTGCTCTCGCTGCAGTCTGTGAGCAGATGTGGAATTTAAACAGATTTAATGAGCGTGGACAACACACAGTGATAGAAACTGAAAAATGGTGACATGGTTTGAAGATTCACACCAAAGCTATTTGTTTATCTTTTGTTTTGTTCCTTTCGTTACATGGGAGCTGTGGGGGTTGTCAGTTTGTTTTACTATTCCTTCGATTAGTAAATTACATAAAATAATTATAATATTATTATTGTCATGGTATAAGTATTAGGCCAAACTCAGCCATGGCTTATCATGTGATGTTAATGGCGACACCCATGAGGGGCTACCCGCGACATGAATAATAAAACATCTTCTATACTCTAAATTAGTTTTAATTTCGTACGGATCACAACATTTCAGCGGTCCCTGGTGGTGAAAATGTTCCTAGCAGCCCCAACACCTTTGTTCAAATTAGTTCATTGACATTCTAGTACTTGGCCAAACAAACTTCTCAAAACTTTATAAGCGTTTCTCCATATGGAACTTTAGGCATAGATATTCGATCAGCAGTTATTCATTCTTTGGAATCACTTTTATAAGGCAACGTAACTGACAAGAATGAATTATAATGCACATTAATCATAAGATTGAAACATAGGATTTTGCAATACCTGGATCATGGAAAGGAACCAGCACGAAGTTCTTGATTGGTCTCGTTCTGCGGCTCAGAGTTCTCTCCAGGATCCGAGACGCACCATCTATCACCTGTTTGAGATCGTCATACATAGAGCCGGTAACATCGAAGACAAAGGCCAGTGTTGAAGCGCTGTCATCCGCGCCGGAGTGACTCTTCGCGGGGGGAACGGATGAGGAGCGCGCGCTGATAGTCAGCGCCAAGATGAGGAAATTTGCAAGAAACTTATTCATTCTTGCTTGAAATGCATTAGACCAGTATTTTAAACGTGTCAAACAAACATATGAAGAAAAAAAAAATCACCGTAACATGAATGATAAAAATGTAAGTGATGTAAACCCGATGATTGAGGGAGAAAAATAAAGAAAATTAGTTAATTCCTGAAGAAGAAGAAAACATTGTCCCTGAAATCTTCAATCCAGTCGTTCTTATAAAAGTTCTCATAAAAAGGTCGGTGTAAATAATCCTACTCGCACTGGATAAACGCTACTTGGAGTAAATTCCATATGTCTTGTCCCATCCTTGGCTGAGTTTTGGAGAAAACTTGTAAGAAGCGCGTGGACCCTCTGGAGCTGAACACTGCAGTGTTGGGGAGGGGTGTGAGGAGTCCTTACAACCTGATTTTTTGTGTGTGTAACTTGACCCGACTGTGACTCCCAACCCCAGCCCACATGGCCTGCTCCAGTTTACCAGGGAGCCACTCAAGAAACTCGTGCCAACTGCCATGAGACAGAGATAGAATGGAACTATTGTAAATTACAATAACAATGTCTGGAGGAATTGATGACACTGCATAATAAAAACGGGCCAAGTTGTCACACAATTTATTCCAGTAAATATGTAGGCTATGAGGTCTGATTTTGAAAGTCAACATATACCTTACACACACCTTAAAGTTTTGGCAACAAGAAAGTGGTTCCACTGTTATTTCCCTCGGAATTTTGTTCATTCAAGGTTCATTCAACACATAATGAAACAATAGCGGGGCATGTTGTCACCAATTAACCTGCCATTAAACCGTTTATTATAGGCTTGTAAACTAAATTTAAACAGTAAAACAATTATGAAACAAAATAATTAATGAAATTAATAACTTATAAATCAATAAATATTTTTAATAAATTGATTATATTTGCATGATTTAAAACAACTTACCCTGAGCTGACATTTATGAAAAATGTCCTTGTCCTAAAAACACAGTTCAACATTTCAAACAAAATAATTGACTTATGTCAGAATGTGTGCCAGTGTGTTTTTATTGTGTTCACTTAAACACAACAAAAAAAAACACTTTCCATTCCATTGTGGATTTTAGAGGACAGAATGCACCAAAGTTATTATAATTTAAAAGGTTTTCAAACTAAAATAAACAATAATAGAAAACATACATTTCTAAACAACAAGACCTTTGGCTTAAAACATTACAGATACTAAAAGCTTTTGTGACAACTAGCCCCAACCTCCCTGACATTCTTCTCGGGAGTAATATTTAGTACATGGATGGGTTGAAATAATTTTAGGTTTATTAATAGAGTGAGTTTATACTCAGCTGCCACACATCTAATAATATACATGCAATTCTCTGGACTCGGTTTAATGTGCGGCATAAATGACAAGGCTCCAGTAGAGGCATCCCAGATGCTTTTTGAAAGGAAAGACTCCGGATATGCCTTCACCCCGTTTGTATATCCGGATAAATTATGTTGCTATCAGTAATTCTCAGATACATCAATCAAACCTCATGCAACAATTTGGTCATCAAGCATTTATTGTTGCTTTAACCTGATATCGGGGCAGCAAATGCTGTCAAGAAAAAGTTGATAACATAACATTACAAAAAAAGGAAGGAAAGGGGGATGTCAATGACCATGTAACCTCCGAAATTTTGCAGTTAGTTCTATTCACATGGTAGCCATAATATTTTTCTGGAATCACACCAAACACTAATAGCATAGGGTTTATGACAGTATACAGATGTTGTTTTTGTGATAATTCGATCTAAAACCAACAAGGCATTTGCTTTCAGGTCAGCACATGGTTGGTCAAATGATAAAGACTCACCCAAATAGCCTTGCCAAATGACACACTGCAATTCAAAGACACTTAACTTAGGAAATGATTTCATCTTTAGGATGGACATGTCGTTTAAAAAAGTTTGGCCATTGGAGAAGTCTTTACCTAGTACTTTCTGAAGGGATACTTCTCACAAAAAATCTAATTCTGTAACCATTTACTCACATTCATCTTATTTCAAACCTGTATGACTATTTTTCTGTGGAAAACAAAAGAAGATATATATATAAAAAAAAGCCTTTATAGTTTTTGTCAAGACAAGGAAAGTCAATGGGGTCCAATGTTGTTTTGTTTGGACACCACTGACTTTCATTATACTATCAACAAAATTTCTTCTTTTCTTTTCCAGAAAGAAAGAAAGTCAGGTTTGTAATAACATAAGGGTGAGTAAATTATACATTTTGGGTGAATTATCCCTATTACTTCACAGTGGTTAAAATATTTTATTACTGAGGGCATAAATGTTAATCGAAAGACATCATATTTTCAGTTTACCATTAGAAAAACGTGTCTGTTAAAATAAAATACTCTTACACACCGTTTGCCTGCTTCTGTCCAAGTCTTCTCATTTTTCCAAACAGCTGGTTCATCACCCCGTTACACTTAACAACGTGGGATAAATAATCCAGACCTCACTGCAAAAACCATGTTTATGACCCTTCATGTAACAATTTGTGCCTGTGCAAAACTTACATTCCTGTCCTCCTCTACTCTCTGTTATTCTCTAGCTTTCCCGTGTGACTAGGGTGTGAAGTCTGTTTTGATTTAGTGCTGTATCTGGAAACTAAGCCTTGGAGCTGAGCGTGAGGTCTGTCTTACTTTAGTCATCGAGAACCCTTCTTATTGCTGATTCAGAAGCCCCAGATGCCGCGTTGACTGGGCCACCAGCCTTGAGTACCTCGTAATGAAATGGAAGACATGCCATTGATGCACAATGAGAGCTCAATTACAACAGGGCCAGACATAAACTTTCAAGAGGCAAAAACAAGCTATCACAAGACTTTGCTGATACCTAAACCTGTGTGTGGTGACAGTGGTGCCATGCATCCCAAAAAAGAAAGAAACTCCAGTCAAGATTAAAATGGTGCTATATTAAAGGTTTTTAAACTTTTTAATGGCAAGGACCCCCCAAAAAACAGCTGTATATGTTATATATACAACCCATTATACTGTGTGATGTCACAGTCATCAGCTCAGTCACCAACTCTGCAACCTGTCTGCACTACACTTCCCAGCATCCCCTCTGGTCCCCACCTGCACTCAGTCAGCCATCACCACACCTGCTGCTGATCATCACCAGATACTGATTCCCTACACCTGCACTCCCTCATCAACACAGCCTATATCATCACTCTGCTCAATAAACACTGTTTTCACCTTACCATCTGTCTGTTCACTTCTGTGAGTGTGACAGAAGACCAGACCACAAAGAAGCACAGGATTCTCTGGACTGCACTCCTCTTGCTACATGTCGTTCTTTCATCCCCTCTGGCTCCATTGGTCTCCTCACTCCCTTAAACTCCTCCTTGGTCCTCTGTCTCCACTGTGCCCTTCTGAGTCCCTGCCTTCACCTCAGTTGCCAGAGCCTTCGACTTCTCCATGTCCCTCTAAATCCTCGGTTTCACCATGGCCTGTCAGACCTCCGTCTCCACCCTGTCATCCTCTCCCACCGGTTCCGCCTCCGTCACTCACTGCCCTGAAGTCCTCAGCCCTTCAGCCTCCATGGCTCCTCCCTCCATTGGCTCCACCATGGATCCCGATCCTTCCCACTGGACCATTTGTTGCGTGAGGTCTCGCTTTCTGGGAGGGGGGAAGTACTGTCACAGTCACCAGCTCATTCACCAACTCTGTAACCTGTCTGCACTACGCTTCCCAGCATCCCTTGTCACTCACCTGAGATCGTCAAGTCTTCCGTCTGTCTCCTCTCCGTCATCCCAATCCAGATCTCAAGTCATCGAGTTCATCCTGCACACAGAAATCCACTTCAGTCATCATCACCAGCTAAGTCTCCATCAATATTCAAGTCCCCATCGTCTGGTTCCCGCTGTTGTCCCATCACTCTGCTCAAACATTTTCACATTACCGTCTGTCTGTCCGTTCTGTGAGTGACAAGACCAGACCACAAAGCACAGGATGGACATCCTCCTAGCAAACCCAATTCACTTTATTATCACTCTCTTTCAAGATGGTCGGCCAGTCGAGGACTATGTAGAAGAGTTCCTTGATAACGGGCATTAAGTTCCCGTTGTTGTCCCATCACTCTGCTCAAACACGGTTTTCACCTTACCATCTGTCTGTTCCCTTCTGTGAGTGTGATAGATGAAGAATTTTTCTACAATGCAATTTAGTTTTTTTTTCCTTTCTGTAAAAATTTGTGGCTGTCAATAGAATAAATTTAATTTCTCTAGTGATTAAACATGTTTTAAGCCATTTTAATATATAGTACCTTGCAAGAGTATTCACATCCCTTCCTTTTCACATCATGTTGCTGCTTTATGCTAAACTGCTTTAAGTTACTTTTTTCACATCAATCTTTACTCTATACCATAATTACAAAGCTAAAGATTTGTGGTAACTCTGCAAATTTATTAAAAATGGAAAATTGCATAAGTATGCTTGCACTTAGTTAAGGAGTATTCCAATTTCGCAGGTTCATCTTTAAGATTTTTTAATTAAATGGACATGATTTGGAAAGGCACACGCCTCTCAAAAAAGGTCAAACAGCTGAATGCATATCAGAGCAAAAACCAAGCCATGAGGTCAAAAGAACTGCCTGTAGAGCTCAGAGACAGGATTGTGACAAGACCGATCTGGTGAAGACTAAAAAAAAGCATGTAGCCTTGATAATTCTTAATGGAAGAAATTTGGAACAAGGGGTCTTCCTAGAGCTGGCCTTCTGGCCAAACTAAGCAATTGATCGAGAAGGGTTTTTGTTAGAATGGTGACCAAGAAACTGATCGTCACTCTGGTGGAGCTTTATGAACATATATGGAGATCAGAGAAACTTACAGAAGGACAAACATCACTGCAACACTCTACCGTTCTGGGCTTTATGGCAGAGTGGCCAGGCTCAAGCCTTTCCTCAGTGTAGACACAAGAAAACCTACTTGGAATTTGCACCAAAAAAAAAGTATGAACCTCAGTTCCAAGTATCATGTCTGGAGGAAACCAGGCACTGCTCATCGCCAGCACCAATACTATCCCAGCGATAAAGCGTGGTGGTGGAAGCATCATGCTGTGGGGGTATTTTTAGTAGCAGGGACTGGGGGACTCGTCAGGGTAGAAGGAAATCTCAACGCAGCAAAATATACAGTAATAAAAACCTAGTCCAGAGCATTCAGAACCTCGGACAGGGCAGCAGGTCCAACTTCCAAATGGACAATGACCCTAAGCACACAGCTAAGACAATGCAAGAGTGGCTTATGGACAGAGCTTGGGCTTGAAGCCAATCAAACATCTCTGGAGAAACCTGAAAATGACTGTCCACCGATGTTCCCCATCCAACCTGAGAGGGCTTGAGAGGATCTGCAGAGAAGAATGGCAGAAAATCTCCAAATGCAGATGAGCAAAGCTTGTCACATCATACCTAAAAATACTTGAGGCTGTAAAGGTGCTTCAGTTAAGTTAAGGGTACAAATACTTATGCAATGTATTCATTTTAATTTTTCTTTTTTAATAAATTTGAAAAGTTGTCACAAATCTGTTTTTTGCTTTGTCATTATGGGGTGAGGAGTGTAGGCTGATGTGAAAAGAAGTCATTTAAAGCCGCTTAGCATAAGGCTGCAAGAAAACAATATGTAAAATGCAAGGCAGTGTTTTAAATGCAATATAACTTGTAAATGAGCAAGTGCAATGCTTTTGTGATTCGATTCTCTAAGACTGGTATATGCAGAGACTGCCGCTCTATTTTATGTGTTTTGTATGGTGAATTTGATTTATACTTCACTTTTGGGTGACAGACTTAATTACATCAGGGATTCATTGACCGCAGCAAATTCTTTTGAAAGAGTGCCAGCGAATCCATTGTGCTGATGGAATACAAGGTCTACGCACCTTTGGAATACTGTCCGATTGTGAGCACAACAATTCTACACATACCATACAGTGATGAGAATGGAAGCAGCCATTATTGAAATATCAAAAGGGAAACATCAGATATTAAAACCTCCATCTTACTTACCAACGGCAAATAAAATTAGAGGCAATTATGCAGTGACTCAAATTTAATCATCAGCCAGAGAGCGACTGATAAAAGCATGAGTCCCACTCAAACCCGCCCAGCACATACCGAATTACTTGCTTTGAGAGGAGAATGTCATGGTTCAAGTCTATGGCTTTGTTTGACAGGAAAAACGACACAGGAAAAGACAAAGACAGAGGTGTAGTTTAAACTAGCAGATGCTGGACTGTTTGCTTCTCCATTACAGAGGTACTTACATCAGTTCTGAGGTGCAACTGGACAGGAATAACAGTGTAGCATGTTGCTTGGTTACAGTGCCTTGCTTAGGAAGTACCTTGAGGACTTCGCAATGAGTTTTGCCAGCAACGGATGAGCAGCACACTATTCACAATGGGAGCTGCATAACGCAAATATAATAGATGAATCCCTTTCACATTCATAGTTCCAAAGAAAAAGAAAAAAGGATTAAAGTCTTTCATTCCAAGAGGCTTTTAAAAATGTTGAGGCCTGTAACAGCTGCAATCCATACACTTCAAGGCAAACAAGAAATAAATAAAATATCAGCAGTTTCTTAAATTATACATGAAGAGCCACGTCCACAATATACCAGCGAAGTATGATTAAAAAATATGAAATGTTTACACATATTTACATCTATAATTTAGGTTCGTTAACGTGCTTTTCTATAACAATCAGTGCCATCCATATAGTCTCCAGTGTTTGTTCAGCAGAAAACAAGCATTGTGGAAATCCCATGGAAACCTGCAGTATAGCATTCACACACACACACACACACACACACACACACGCTCGCACACACACACACACACACACACACACACGCTCGCACACACACACGTTTCAGGATGACAGTTTCTTCTTTTCTGTCATAACTGTATGCCGAAATGTAGTTTGTTGTTGTGAGAAGATAATGATGAACTCTTCTTTCCAGTACATCTCAGTCTTAAGTGTCCAGAATGAGAGTTCAAATGAAGACGACTGATCTCCTTGCATGGCATTTTGGAATGGCACCACATGGGCTCCTTTTCAGTACCTGTACAACAACCATGAAAAAAAATGCTCATAGCAGGTTGGGTAATTTTATTCGAGAAATGGCTCAGTTTCTGTTTATGAGCTGATATTTGAATTGAATTGGTCCCTTTTAACAACAGGGTGTTCAAAATGGAATTTAAAAGGAAGAGGAATTTACTTAATTGCAATTCTAAAAAACTAACCACAATACAGAAAGTCCAACACAAATAAAAAAAAAACAAATATTTACATCATTGATGATTTATCCCGTCATATAGAATATCAATTTTTTTTTCTCAACTTGTAAGACATGCAGTATATTTTTCTTAATATCTCTAAAATTTCAATAGTGTCAAAACAATTTACATTTTTGCATAAAGCACCACAAAATACACACCATTTTAATTTTGAATCTAATCGTTATATAGGTCCATTTAATCCTAATAAATATAAAATAATAACACAATTACATTTTGTTATGTATTCAATCAAAGAACCAATATAAGAAGTGTAAATGTATATAATATAATATAATGTAATGTAATGTAATATAATATATAATTCTGTACGAGTTAAGTATGGCATAAAGATAAGAAATATAAATGTAAATATAATATTAATTAAAAACATGAATTTCATTTCATTTCTTAATTTTGATTTCATTTGAATTTTTTATTCTACATAAATCCCAATTATAATTGTGCAAACCTTTTGTTATCTCAACTCAAACTCAGTTGGGATTCAGGAATTAAATTCAACTCTGAAAGATGTAAAACATCTGCCTCAATGCTGTTCTTATAGGTGTTTATGTACAAAAAAAGGTGGCAATATGAATTCCATGAGGTAAGATAAGACCATTAAATGGACGCACAGCTGACCTTGATGCCAGAAACACATAAATAACAACGATAGTGTCATTTAACCAATTCCTGCCTTAACTTCATTGCGAAGACACTTGAAAGAGCTGTTTTCAACCAAGTAACATCCTTTTTGTCTCTAAACAACCAGCTGGATGTCAACCAA
>JAPMOL010495068.1:0-10603 GCA_029874575.1 Iberochondrostoma lemmingii | reverse complement strand
TATATCAAGTTTATACATAAGCTAAAGTTAATAAAAAAATGTTTTATATTCATAAAATACAAATTTAAATAGTATTATGTAAAAAGAAAAATTTCATAACAGAAATAAGACATTTCAAAAAAGACACTTTCATGAAGAGAAGATCTAGTGCTATATCAGCTAACGGTTGACGCTGGTTAACAGATGTGCCATGTCATAGCTGTGACTATATTGGATATTTTAGCATGTATCTATTCGTCTTATGATATTACCTTCAGCATGTTGTTAGCACACACTGTGATTATGGTATTCAATACGGTATATAGGATTTTTGGGGCCGCTTATGGCTGAGTTGGGCTGTGTGTGTGTGTGTGTGTGTGTGTGCTAGTGTGATGATTAATGAGGTATTTTTGGCAAGTTGGCATTACTCATCAGTGCCATGGCAGTTTTGTTTCGAAAGTGCTGGTGCTGGAGAAAGAGGGATTCAGCACATCAGCAGTGTGTGATGTCAGCACACAGGACAACAAAAGAGAAGTCCAAATCCGTGGTGTTTGCAGCATTACAGGGGCCCAGGCTGGGATGAACACAGGCCCTCTTTTCACGAGGACAAACATACCAGAACACACGCACACACACACACACACACACACACACACACACACACCACACCACTGCTGCAGTGTCTCTCAGCAGTGGCATAATGATAACAAAAATAATAACACAATTATAAAAATAAAAAAAGTTCACAAAAAATCCATATTTGTTTTTGGGATCAGGCCTTTGAGGAAGGTTCATCTGTTAATCTCTCAATCATCATTGTATTGCATTGCATTATATGTTTTAAAAACCGAGCGTTTAGATAAATATCATACTAAGACACATTATTGGCAGATACAGAGTGACAAACGATATTAGTCAGTTATAATTACAAGTGATCATAATTTCATCTTTTTGGCCATATAAATATCAACATCTGCACCAAATTGCAGTTTATGCCTCTGAATAAAACTGATATATTCTCGCTATGTGTGATTTGCGGACTATTATTTCATATGTCAGACTTAAATAACTTTTGTTACTGTAACCTAATGTAGTTTGGTTGATTCAGGAATACTAAGTAATATGTTTTGACAAATAAAAGCAGTACATTTAAATATGTTTTTCACATTAAGTTCTTAAACTGCAAAGCTTTTTTTTTTGTCATTTATCGGAAATTAAAGATATGCAATTTGAAAGAAAGCGATTCGGACCCTGTTGTCCCATTATCTAAGCAAATTCACTGCTAAACAAATGCCATAGTATTTTGATGAAAAAAAAAGAGGTGTCAAAGTAATTTTGAGTGCAAAGTATTTTATTCCTCTCAAAATATAATGTAAAAAAAGAAGAGCACAAACAGATGTTATGTCATCGTAGACGGGTATGCGTGCCTTTTATTAATTTCTCATCCGCAGGTTGAAACGTTAACAGAATTTGCGCATTCAAACGTGACACACACCTTTGTTTGTCTAATACTGCCGTTCTGACACACCAAAGCCTCTCGTGTTTTTACTTGCAAATCAGGATTACACACTGAATGACGATTTCTAATGGTGAGAAAAGCGAAATTACAGTTAATATGCAACAGACCAGAGACAGATTTACAGGAACGAGTCCTCAAATCCATTAAGGGTTTGCTTTACAGGACTAGTTAAGCCAAAAATCAAATTTACTCATCCAAACCTGTTATTATTACAGTGAAACACAGAAAGAGATTTTTTGAAGAATCTGTACGCAGCTATAATTTTGAAATTGCAAATGAAACAAAGAATTTACTATTTCAGTCTTTCTACATCACATTTGCATGTTTAATTAAATGTTTCTTGCCATTTATTTGTAATTATTTGTGAAATTCACTAGTAATTCCTAAATGAAAATTGTTTTAAAGTAAATCCTTTTTCATTTGTAGTCAGTACAAATCAATCCATAGCTTTGCATGAGGAAGAAAATAAACTACATTGGCCAAATCTTTGCAATCTCAGTTACTATTTACAAAAATTGTTGTAGAGACCATTTATATATGGTGAATGTTTAGATAATAAAAAATGTATAATGTGCTTTTATGATTTTTTTTTTTGCCATTACTTGACATAGTCATGAACTTGCATACTTGCATGAAAACAGCAAGCAACATGATGGTTGATAAATAATGACACAATTGGTTTTTTTTGTGACAGAATCTCTTTCACCGACAGCGTTTTTTTTAAAATTTAATTTAATTTTTTTAAGTTGTCAGCCACCGCCAGCATTTTTTACAAGTTTCACAAAAGTTTCATGGCCACCAGAATTTTAATGAAACCTTTTAATGAACTCTTAATAATAATGCAATTCATTTCCATTAACTTTAACGTATTAACTTTAAATATTTCTCACTTTAGATATGTCACGTAAAATGGGACAAGTACTTTAAGCCAAACTGTTTAAAGTACTTGTCCCATTTTACGTGACATATCTAAAGTGAGAAATATTTAAAGTTAATACGATGTTAACAAAGCATTATCTAACTCTTTACATATGATCTAATTAAACAACAACACTTTGTTAATTACAGTGACAATGAATGAAGAACTCACTATTTGTATTAATGTATTAACTGCAGTTTATAACTATTAATTAACTATTTGACAAATGATTTGTAAATACTTTATTACACTACACTTAAGATAAAGTGTTATCAAACTTTTTATTCTAGCTTCATTCCTTTTTTATTTATCAACACTTGATAAAATAAAGCAAAATTTTGAACAAAAAGCTGAGAAAGTCAAGTTTTTTTCTTCTTCAAAGACTACAATGTGCGTGAGCAATACTTCAATTGCTTGTTTCTGCTGCTTCTTCACCTGTGTTTTGATCAGACGATTCTGTACTCTTTCAGAAGATGTGTAATAGTGCCCCCTACCGTATAACAGTGAAAACACGGAAAGCCATTAAAATTTTGTCAGTGGCGGGAAAGTTGTGTCATAAATGACGGAAAAGTCCGCCAATGGTGGCTAAAGAGTGACAATTATATTTTGACTATGTATCACAATATCAAAACTGCAAGATCTGATAACCTTGTAGACCAAGAGACCTACCCAGACCTGATTGACTCATGCCGTTGCAATGTTTACCGGTTGCGTTTCATTCCTTTTCTTTTTTTCTAAGCAATTAGAAACAAGAGATGGCCGCTGTAGACGTGCCAGGGCTGTGCAGTTTCCGCTCATGTCAGTTGTAAAGGGCTTAACCCTACTCGGGCCTGTTTATTTGCATCCCTCAGTAAGTTTCGCCCATCCACAAGGAAGCCTCATGCTACTGTACCCCAATAAAACCAGAAAACACAGTCAGGGATGGCATGAACTGACTCTGAAGGACAGCTATTGTGGATGCTGCCAGTGCCCAACAAGCCCTCTTTATGATAGCAGGAATTATGATGGCCGTGGATATGTGAGATCGCTGGTGGCTAGCAAGATAAGTAGAGTAATTGTCACTTACTGTAACAGCGACTCCCATTCATTAAAGGCCCGTGTCTAATAAACTACTGGAGGAAAGGAGGCCAGCTGTACTGGGAAGCCTCGCACAAGGCGGCTCTTTCTCTGCGGCCCCAAACTTTGTCAAAAGGCGAAACTGTCTATGGGGCGCTCTGTGATTCAACAGAGATTCCAATAGAGGTTTGTCTTGGGGAGCAAACAAGGGCTTCCTTTTGTCAAAATATAGGGTGTTCAAGAGGGACAGCAAAAACTGATATAGCTTCTTCTTTAGACCAGTTCCAGTTATGTAAACTGGAAAACAAACAATTCAAGGGCTGTTGTGATACTAAACTTATTCCCCTAATATCAGTCCGCATTACTTTCAGCAATAGTTGATCATAAAACTTATAGGGTAAAATTGACCAAATCTGTCAAGGGGCAAAGTATTTTTATTTTTTAACTTGCATTTCATGACAATTAAGCACATTTCCACCAAAAAAAGTCTCATTACTGAAATGCAAAACAATTATTAAAATTTTTATGATAGCGTTTTGAAATTACAGTTACTATCAGTAATTGTTAAAATAGTAAATACTATATTTATACACCATGAAATGATTTGTTCTGTTGCCTTCAATTTATGTTGATCATTTTATAAATTGCCTCTCATTAATTATCATGCAATTGTCAGAAATAATAATAGAAATATTCCATAAAAAAGTTAGTACTTAAATTACTTGGAGTCCTACCATTACAATGGCTTCCTCATCACTGAATTCTCACATTTTATCTTCTAGAGAGAATGTAAGAAACCAGATGAATTGAGGAATCCATGAATAGAAGCCCTCCAATTCCTCTACCCCGAATTTTTCTGTACAGTGAAGTGAATTCCAGAGGTGCTTCAAGAGGAACACATGTCCTCAAGTATGCTGACATCTGAATGCTTTTGTAGGGTGACAGCAGAAGGAACCCTGTTGATTTGGGGTGTCTTTGCAGGATCATGTTGGGCCATTGTGTGTCCTTCTCAACTTCCTCTCAGTAACTGTCTAAGGCGGGCATCCACTAACTTTTTGGAATGTGTCAAGTCCTTGTGAACTATTTCCTTTCTTTTCCAACCGCTGTTTGCTTCTTTATAAAGTTCCTTTTTCTAACCTTTTAAACTGAAGCAGTGGACCCTGTGCAATATAGCCTAGGTACAATGTCCTTCTGTATACATTTTCGCAATCCATTGCTAAACAAGCCATTGCAACTTTCAAATATATAATGTTTTAGCAACTTTACTTGCTGTAACTTAGCAGCTAAACCTCATCCTAAACTCATCCGGAGAGCCGTGGGTTTATATTTACAGAGTTATACCAATTTTGCAGGGACTCAAACAGAACTCCCATAAGGATATTTGCTGTCATTAACTGAGCTCATGGAGGTTTAGCACAGACCAATTAAGATTCATATTTGCTTATACAGTTGTTATGTTTCTCCATGGACCATTGTGATTGGGGCAATACATCCCATTGTTTTCCAATAATGAATGGTACTTTGGTTTACTTTGGACTTTACAGGGATATGAGTATAAGAAGGCTCAAAGAATGGGAGAGATATAAAGTAAAGCACAATTCAAACACACAAGGCACTAATGACACATGACTAACTTCAGAAGGTCAGAATAAAAGTCAACAAAGAGAGCAGCTTCACTCCTGAATCAAACCAAAGATCCGTTGAGGAATACAAGGATAAGGTTGAGGGAAGTGTTGTAGGAGAAAGTTGGATTATGGAATCCAAGGGGGAAGTGGGATCGACTCCATCTGTCGAGAGGGTCGTCCAGTCGACTTTGGCCCACATGCTGGATGCTGGCTCAGGAAGCTCTTTCACACTTCCTCCCGCAGTCCTAGACATGGTCCTCGAAGGGGGAGTGTACCAAAAGGCATAGCCTCTATCTAAGGGTCTTTGTCCCTATGGGGGGGGGCAAACAGTGGGATCCTACAGGAAAGGAAACACACGCCCCCTCCTTCAACAACAGCAGGAGGAGAAAGAAAGCACATTACATGCTTGAAATCAGCCCTCTGCCATTATTTTAGTGGGGGGACACTTTCGCTTTCAGACGTGCTCCACAAGTTGGGAGTTGCGAGATGGGCAGATGAGATTTTCCTTGGCTCAAAACACAGATTTCATGAATGCACCTGCTATTGTGCCTCCCCGCATTGTTTTGGTGTTTTGTTGAGTGTCACATATCAGTAATGGAAATGAGGCAATAAAACGAAAGGAAGTTGATATCAGTTTCCCCTGTACACAAAAGTGTGCTACAAGCCTGGTATTCAAAAGGAAGTTGGTTTACTCAAAGAACAGGGCAGAAAAAAAAACGTATTAGCTACTCGATTATCAGCTCATTCATAAGTTATAGCAAGCATGTAAATGTACAATAATAGACACACCTCTACAGTCTACAGTAATACCACTGTACATGCACACTCAGTGACAGTCGATGTTTGACTTGATCTTTCCCTCTTCTTTTTCTCTCTTCTTTTTTTTCCTAGTATTTTTTCTACTCAAGCATGGCGGTGATAATTGGATTGTGTGGACACCTGTATGAGTGCAGTATATCCAGGGGATTAGAGAACGGGATGGGTGAGTCAGCTCAAATTATTGTCATGTTAACCCATACAACTGGCAGCCGTAGCCCCCTACTACTGACTAAAATAAGGTCACAGCGGCCCCAGAACCTGTCCAACCTCAACAACCTCTAGAGCCATAGATGCACAGGGGATTTGACTAAAACTAGAGCATAACTCAAATGGTTATTTGAAGATCCACACAGTTCCAACATTGTTTATCATGCAAAAATGTACTTATTTCTACACTGGAAAGAAATTCAAACATTGTACCTTTAGGGGTACAACAACTTGTCCCTTGTCCCAGTACCCTCAAAGGGGCATATTTGTACCTTATCTGTCCCTAAAAGGAACCTTAAGGGTACTCCTCTGAGGAACTAATATGAAACTTTTAGGGATAAAAAAGGGTACAAAGGTGTCATTTTAAGGGGTCTGTCTTAGTGACAAACTGTTGAACTCACAAACTCAACACATTTTGCACATTATTTTTTCTGATAGTGTAAATGCCTCTTAAATGTATATATTCACAGAAGCCAATAATTCACCACACAACCTGTTGTGGGCAGCACAAAGCATATATTTATCCTGTATTTAACCCGTATTTAATTCAATCTGGTTTGTACTCATGTTGGCATTTATTAAATCTATTAAATTATGCACACGTATAATGACTTACCTATACCTCTTTTAAAGCCTGACTGAAAGAATTAAATTCTTAATATGAAAACTTTATTAAGGTTCTATAATGACCGTTTCTATTACTAATCAAGGTTATTTCAGGTTGTAGAATGTCATGTTGTGTGACTGCCCAAAAACCTAAGGATATTTATGAATTAATCATTCATGATATTTATGCAACAACAACAACAACAACAACAAAACAACTTTTGAAAGTAATGACTATGTGTACATTTACATGTATTTAAGTTTTAAGGAAAATATGTTATTACTTTCTACTTGATGGTTACACCACATGCCATTTTAGGATTATTATGATAACTTCTTGAAAATGGCATTATAAATGTGGTGTGAATATATTACGTTTGAATGAACTTTAACTAGAGTTTTAAAACCTTTTACCAAGACATTCTTGAATGACATTGATCCATTATCCCAACTGACCCAACAACCTGTCAGATTTGCATCATCAACAAAACACGTGAGAAGTGTTTTCATTTATGTATCCTAACCATGCACAATTATGTGGTTAGTTGCATTTTATTGTTTGCATTTAGCATTTCCCCTTCACCTGTGAGCCAGTTTGAGGTCCCAACCGACCAGTTGAGAACCACAGCTGTAGTAGATGAGCTTTTACACAAGAGTAACTTTTATTTGTTAAGAAACTCTAAGGTATATTGTATCCTTCAGTTTCAGTATCACATTCTGTCTTGGTGCACGAAGGATAAATGTTGGACGCCACTGCCAACAGCCCTTGTATGAGCTCGTCAGGGCGGCCATCGTTAGCAGGAGTTGGTAAACAGAGCGTGGAGTGTGAGGAAGGGGGGCAGAGGTGCCGAAAGACGAGACGGCAATAGTGAAACTCAAGCTTGTTGGAGTTGGGAAAGGGGGTGGTTGTTTGACCACCGGGATGAGCGATGAGTCGACGCTCCCATCAGAAAGCACTGCCACGGCAACTGCGCGGATTCACTAGGTGTCGTCTAGGCAGGTAATTCATCAGCCCATGCCGGGGCTGGGCCTCCGAAAAACTTCCCATGGTCACTTCAGAGTGCGAATACGTAATGAGCTGGAGGGCTCCACATTTGCCACGGCTGATTAGACCAGAACAATGGGCCCAAACAGAACTGGCAGCCCTCACAATGGGGACTGGAAAGCCTCAAGGCGTTGCCTCCATATTTCTAGGGTAAGAAGAGAGAGAGAAAAGTGAACAAAACTGTAGTTTATAACTGTCTGCTCTCTTTTGGATGGCTGTTGAACGTGTACGACGCTTTGTCACTGGACTTCCGAGAGTGTGTATGTGTGGTAAGGTCGCGCTTAAAGGCTGAAGAATGATGGGGGAACAATGTTTTGTCAATATATTTTAATTAATAGACAGAGGAACCTACAAACTGTAGCCATTTTTAGAATAATGCAAACAATGAGAAAGATTCGGATCACGATTATTAAAGTTAACTAAAACCAAGGCCATAAAAAATCGTTCTCAAAAACTCAAAATAAGTAAGAAGTATTACTTTAGTTTAGGGTCCAATTCTCACTATTAACTAGTTGCTTATTAGCATGGATGCTACTAGGATACTGGCTGTTTATTTGTACTTATAAAGCACAATTCGCCTCAGAATCTCTAGATATGGAATTCTTTGCCCATTTTTATCAGTGGCAGATGAAAACAAACACAACCAGTCGTTTGATTTGAGTTTTCATTCATGTCTATAGCAGAAATTGTTCAGGACGGGTTGAAACAGTCAATAAGTATGAGCAATATTAACAGGGATTTAGCAAACTCCACTAATACTTAAATAAAAAGTGTCATTTAATTCCTATGAAATTGTTAAATTCTTTTCGCACTGATTATTTGTGTGCAATATTAACATGCTGTTTATAGCTATAGTACATTTAAATTAACAGTCCTTTTCTGACCAACCCAAAAAAAAAAAAAAATGTGATAATCTTAACTAAGCAATTTGGCCTGGAAAGAGATCAACGTCATTAGTGTCTTTTGTTTGACAAAGAGGAACTGGCTCGTGCAGAGCGCTCAATCTCCACAGTAGGCATATCTCTTTGAACACACTCGATGAAATGAGTTTCTGTATCAGTTGGAGACAGTTTCGCTCTCCACTTTAAAAATAGAGATGATGGGAGGGAAGCCCCTGGAATATTTATTGGGAGGGGGGAATAAATCCACAGCCCGCTGACAATTTTCTCTTTTCGGTCACATGTTCATCACTGTTTTTCCAAGTACTTAACGGTATTTACATATTATTTCAGTATAGTGCGGCAGATACGCGCGGTGGCGCAGCCCAGCAATGAGCCGCTGAAAGAATTCACGCTTAATTGTATTTCATAAATCATATTGGGAACCCCTTCAGAATAAGCTCCCTGTAACAAAATGATAAAATGGCCAATTATGAGAAAATTCCAGGGTCCTTAATTTACTAAACACACTCCGGAGAGACTCTTTTGAGAGCAAAGATAGACTCCTTGTTGAATTGTTTTTCCTTCAGTAAATGGAGCGGCTTTACATTATATTACTAAATAAATGATCATTGGTGCTTGTTTTAAATGCTTTCTCTGAGCATTTACATTCACAACATCCGTCACTATGACCAACTGACCACCGTGACCTTCCCCCTTCCATCAGGAGGATTGGACCTAAACTAGTGTTTGCAGTCTAAACTATAGTCTTTTGAACGCAAATAACTGGAGTGATAGGTAGAGATAGCAGCTCCATCACTCTCAGAACTGCTCAAATTCCTAATCAGAGTATTTGTTTTAGGTTTTGCAGGTTCTGAGTAAACCTGTGGACCGAGTTCTCCTGATCTGTCGTCTCCCGAAGGGCCAGATCTGCACACTGGGGATGGCAGTGTCGGCAAACTTGCCGGATCAACTTTGACCTCTCGGTAAACGCATGCGTTGGATCCAGGCTGCATATGGAGTTCACTTCTGTCATTATGTTCTCTGACTATACATAAAGAAACTCAAATCCATGTTCATAATAAAAAATATGTAGCAAGTCAACTAATCATGAGTAATTTCTCTGTTTGACGCCACAAAGTCTTGTTTTTTTTTATCTTTATTTACTTTATTTTTGAGAGAGAAGTTTAATGCGCTTCATATGTTTATTCAAACACAATAAAGTTGAATACGTTTTTATTTTTTTTAGCACAAAAAAAACCATCCTTACAGATTTATATTCTATTGATTGTTAACTGCACTACTACATCCACTGAATCTACAATTTAAGTACAATCAACTTGACTATTTAAGTCATTTCAACTTAAATTGCATTAATGTTACTTAAACAAAATGAGTTGAACTTTTAAAATAATGTAAAAAATATATGTTATTATAACATATTGGTCACATAATTTTTAGAGTGTCATTGAACGTCAATAGAAGCTAAATAAAAACTTGAAAACAATCTTCTAAGCTGAAGACATAGAAACTTTTAAATATATTTTATTTCAACAAAAAGATAAAGGGACTCAAATAAGTCAATAAATTGTTTATTTGAATTGATTCCCTAACCTAATGAACTGATTCGCTAAAATCAGCTGCACTTTTCAAGACTATTTAGGATGGTTTAGGAGTGTTTGATTATCTCATTCAGCTGGAGTGTGTGAAAGAAAAAGATGCTTTGTCATGCTGCTCGTTGGAGAGAGAAAAAGAGTTTGATACTTTTGTTAGTAATACTCAATCATGCTGTGGACTGTATACATGACTTGTGTTCAATGGTATGGAAATAAAACAAACAATATATTATTTACCAACTTTTTGTTTTTCAATTATCTTAATTTTAGGGCTTTTGTCACACTGTAAAAAGTGAACAGTTGGATCAACTTAAAAAAAAATACTTCAACTGGT
>JAPMOL010492983.1:0-15719 GCA_029874575.1 Iberochondrostoma lemmingii | reverse complement strand
GTGTGTGTGTGTGTGTGTGTGTGTGTGTGTGTGTGTGTGTGTGTGTGTGTGTGTGTGTGTGTGTGTCTGTGTGTGTCTGTCTGTGTGTAGAACATCCAGTGTTATTCCTGTGCAGATTGGCCAGAGCTGACCCCTGGGAAAGACTGGTGCCATCTGACCAGCTGGCGAGAGAACGCCACTAACAGGGCCCATCTTCCCATCAAATGCTCTTTCCTGCCGTTCCCTCCCTTTCATTTTCCCTCATCCCTCCCTGCCGCTCATCACATCGACGCTAATGATACATGCTGGGTAATTAAAGTTTAAATTAAGTTGAGCATTTGCATGGCATTCTGGCTTGAAGATTGGCATGCTCCTTGAGAAGCCACATCGTGACGAAAAAAGAGAGCTAGATCTCTCGAAACAAAAGACGAAGACAGATCTAACAGCTGTGGTCCACTTAGCGGAGTGTTTTCAATACTTCCCGAACAACGGCAGCGAGGCAAAAATGAAAGGAGAATGCCTTTGCTTACCCACAAGTTTGATGTCCTTAGGTCGCAGCACGTAAATCCTAAGTTATGCATCTATTCCAGATCAGCAACCCAATTTATTTAGCTCTGGGAGAACGCTGTGCTTTCTCTGAAAAGGCCAGCATAAATCTCAGCCTGCTTTTACAGTACCCTTATTTGTCACTGCTTTTCTGTTTTATCCCTCTCTTGTGTTCTCCAGCGTGCTGAAGCCAATCTCAGATTCTCTCAGTGAGACTCAGTGTTTTAGAAATACTCTCCAATTCTCAGACACAACAACACACGAGCCGATTGTTAAATAAGGCGGTAAAGCTCTGCATGTTACGAAATCATCTGGTAGCACATGGCACGAACTACGCCAAGGTCATTGCTTTGGTTCTTAAACACGCATAATGACAAAATGCATACTCCGAATGCACAATCATAAAAGTAAAGGCAAAACAACCTTGTGTGCAGAATAAGATTCACAAAACTGTACTGACTCAAATTCAGTAAACTTTTTTTGAACTCAGAGATAAGACAGGCTGCTAGTGAACTAAGTATAACAATAGCGCTCTGATGTCATTTTGATGAAATCCTCCTTTTTTTTTTTTTTGGTGAGGTAGAGTTTTGAAGGCAACCTGCCAGACATGTCAGAAGGTTTGGAAGGTTTTCAACTGTCATATCATGCCTATGAAAGTGCATTGAGTCATAATGTGAATGGCTTGGATTTAATGATTGGCTTATATTTGCGATTCTGCCTCGTATTTCTATTTTATTCCATCTCTTCTAATGGCATGCTCACCTTGTGCAGTTTTTCATCCATAAAGGAGATTAATTTTCAACTCGTATTCATTGCATTCAAAATTTTATGGAGTGCTAGAATCCAGAAAATTGATATGCAAATATCCAAGGTTCCGATTCCCTGATTTGCCAATCTGTTTCACTGAAAGAGCTCAATCTCAAGCAAGGAGATACTGCTTAGGAAAGTAAATCAGGGCGTGCAGGTAGGCCTACTGACAGACATTCCACTTGTGCGCTGACGAATAATTGAGGTGTTCCATATTCATCACTGCCCCAGAGACACAATTAGATCTCTTATCTCAATGTTTGTGTTCCTCCAAACACATTAGCAGCTTTTTCCATGGGAGCGACAAAAAAAAACATCCACTCTTTACACCCTTGAAGTCTTAAGGACTATTCAGCTATTGAACGCCTCATTGAACCTTATGGAGAAGATTAAGAAGAAATGCAGCCACTACAAGCGTAGTAAATTAAACTGATCACGCAGATAGATTACTAGAAATGTGCTTTAAAGGTCAATGAAATATTGATGATAGGAAATAGCTATATTAAGGAAAATTTGCAGGCTCTATTATTGGTTAGTGCTTCAGCAAAGCATCACTTTTATTATTATTATTATTATTATTAGTCAAACGTATTATTCGTTCACCCAAAACCTAAGCGCATAACTCATTGTGCTACTGTTTGTGCAACGAACATGAATGATAGCTTACTGAGTAAAGGTGATCTATGACTTTAATCAAGGATCGGATGTACGATGTACTGCATGTCTGGCTGGTGACAAAACACAAAACAAACAAAATTCCCTTAGACATAAGGGCAGAGGGTTTATGTGTCCATATCAAAATGTCATAGAAACTTAGGGGACTCAGACCAGAGAATCACCCAAGCAACTTCATAGACATGCTTCATACAAACCAGTCAGTTTACACTTTAGCAACCAAATCTCTACTTGGGACACCTGCCATATCACAACACCAAAATATCATAAAAACATGGGGATGTGTTATTGATTCATGTCACCTTACGAAAATCTAGTTGTATAAATAATTCTAACATTCAGATGCATCTCATAACCACCACTTAAATGGATGCAACACACATCACCTTGCACGCCACCTTGCTCAACAGACGCTTGATTTTTTATTTATTTAGGTGTCCTACAAGAAGGGTCATTGTGCATTTTAAACTCATGCTGATGTAAAAATAGAAGAAAACGGGAAATAGAAAAACAAGTTATCAACTCTTGATAGAATAACGTATACTCGAAAAGGAAAGGTTCATTGCCAACCTGAAACAACACTCTCAGCCTTTCATTGTCGGTCCACATGATCCAATCTAACTGTAATTTATCATATCATCTAAAGCACTTGTGCACTAACAAATAACTGAGCTGCTCCATTTTCAGCACTGCCCCAGAGACACAATTAGATCTCTTATCTCAATGTTTGTGCTCCCAAAACACATTAACAGTTTGAATAGAACAGATAAGATCCGTAGAAATGTGCCTTAAAGGTCAATGAAATATTGATGAAGGAAAATAGATGTAACATCGATCATGCTGAGAAAACGTAAATATGCGAGTCACAGTCTGTAATGTGGCAAGTAATCTTCCTATAGTAATGAAAACATGATGATCTCGCCATAAATGAAGGTTCAACATTAAGAAACGGGGAGAAGAAAGACAAACTTGTACTACCTAAGGGCATAATGCGTTGCCAACTAACGTAAAACACTCTCAGTCTGTCATTGACGCTGTGGATTCTACAAACTGATAGTAAATGATCACATATGATCTAGGACACTGATCTGACAGACTGCTCCAGGCGTTTCTTTTTACGCGGTGACATTCCAAGTTGTCCGATCTGCCTTACCTTTCCCAGCCAGGATGCCGCACTGCCCGGAAAGCACCAGGAAAAGCATCGCTGTTATCACGCACATCTTCATGATGAGCCCAACACTTCGAACAGAATGCGATGACCTAATTCTTCCTCTGTTAATCTAAAAAAAAACACACACACACAACTCTCTCGCTTGATCTGTCCTTGAGCGACGGTGAACTGAAGTCTCGCTAGTGAACTCCCAGCAGCGCGAGACGCGGTCCGAGCGCACGAGGTAACGCGGTCTGTGTGTCTGCGCGTTGCGCGAGTTAAACCCCAAGGATCTGGCTGCTACGTCACTCCTCGAGCAATTAATCTTGACCTATGATAAGGCATTTATTCAAGCCCTGTTTGAATACTATGCTGGTGAATTTTATATTTTGATGCTTTAAATGTGACATTAGAAACTGATTTACATTTGTGCTTTTTGGCCGTTTTAAAATGAGTTTACAATATTTTATTTTATGTGAGGCAGCACAGTGTAAACACACAGCATGATTTTATCAAAAAAAAAAATCCTTCTCATTTATTATTGATATGATCATTATCTTAATCCAATGACAAGACTTCTCCCAAGGTGCCTCCCAGGCACATTAAAAATGACTAACAACAAAAACAACAGTGCTGGGAATTTTTCTTTATGGTTTATATACCATAGCCAATGAAATGTAAACATGATTATAATCATGTTTACATTTCATTGGCTATGGTAAAAAGCATCTAAAACATGGTTGTAAATCATCATACAATATTAAACACTTTCAATAAAGAACAACAGCGAACACAAACACACATGAGAATATAAGTGTTTTATAAGTCCTTGAGATGCAATTTATTTGATGCCATTTTATTAAACAATTGATTTGGTTAACTGTAAGTTAGCTTGTCAAATATAAGGCATGTAACAGGGTATTTTACCATAAAATACTGTAATAAAAGTAAAAAGTATTAATTAGCATATAACTTATGATGAAAATCCATAATATAATATAATGCAATATAATATATAGTGTGTGTGTGTGTGCTTGTGCGTGTGTTTGTTTTCCTTCACTTTTTTATTAGTTATGTACATTATAGTGTTTTATGTTATATTTTATGTTTAATTAGTATTTATTACATTATTTTAGTGTACCGATGATGTATTGTCTTTGTGTTCTGCCTATAAACTGTAAGTTTATTAGCCATACTTAAAAAGCCACTTTTGATGGACATTACATTTTTACATTTTTTCATGGTTGTCCTTGAAAATTACCTTTCTGTGTCCTCCTATGTGCATTAACCATATGTGTACTAAATCATTACCTCTTTTCTGTAAAAACTACCACTTTACATGCAGAGTGTATTCTCAAGTTTTCCGGACTCTCGTTCTCATGGTGATGGCCTACCTAAGTTTTCCCCTCAGGTGAAGTGAGGTTTGTCAGCTGCTGTGAAAAAGAGCAAGTGTAATGTGGACTTCCCATGTGCCCAGGTTGAATGGAAAAGCTTTTAATGAGTGTTCAGCCATGAACTGAAGGTCTTCTCGTTTCCACCCATACTCTCTTGAGAGCGCTACATTGGTTCAATGAAAGATATAAAAAAACAGCAAATAACACCTTCCTGTAGACAAAGTATTAAAACATTTAAAAAACGACACAAATCGTGATAGAAAATAATGTGACTTTAGCTACTGAGCTATAAAAAATGCAGACCACTTAATTATGAATAGATTAACATCTGCGTTATGTAAATATGACAGGTCAAGACGATGAAATCATTTAGTAGGAGGTACTATAAATGCTTGTAAAAGTCAGGCTTTAAAAAAAGGGTTTCTTCACAATTGAGAAAGAAAACTTTCAAGAAATCCATTTAAAATTCTAACCCACGACGCATTCTTTCGCTCATTTCATTCCCAATTTTTTCTTAGTTAAATGTCAATTTCGCCAAAGCCTGCGGGAATTTCTGATAATCGTTTTAGTTGCTCGGAAAAAAAATGAGCTAGTTTAAAATGGCATATTATTTCCCCAGTCTTCCTGAAACCTAATTTACCTGCACAGCTGATAGATTGGAAAAAACATTTGCGCTCATTCGTTCCAATCGTATGGCTTGTTGCATTTCAGGGGATGCATTCTGTTGAGTAAATTTGCTCTTGGTGAAAGCTTCTTCACTCTTTTATCGACACATCTGCAAGTCTAAACATCCCGCACAGAGCAGACATGAGAGGAAAGGGAGTTCTCCATACGGGAAGAATCCCTGAAGCAGGTTAGCTGCCAGTGTATTATGGATGATGTACACAGTTTCGCTTAAGTTTTGCAGCGATATCCTCGGTTTCGGATTGCGATCTTTAATTACTCCACCAGCAGGATATTAATACATCAACAGAAGCAACAACATTGTATGGTCACTTGTTCAACGTTCAGAGCTTTAGAGTGAGAAGTCTGCAACAATGGTGAGCCATG
This sequence comes from Iberochondrostoma lemmingii, assembly GCA_029874575.1. NCBI lineage: Eukaryota > Metazoa > Chordata > Actinopteri > Cypriniformes > Leuciscidae > Iberochondrostoma > Iberochondrostoma lemmingii. The sequence continues at coordinate 10,118 of JAPMOL010492983.1, read as the reverse complement.
GCGATTATGCCATTAACGCATACAAAACCTTACAACATTAACGCATACATAACCTTACAAAACTGGAGACAATAGACCTTATTCAGAGCAGCGCCATGACATGTAGGCCTACTATGAAAGCGAGGCTGTGAGGGATAAACTTACCGAAGGCCTATTTTCAACGGCTCCTATCACTTATAAATTTCCACCGCTCATATTGTCTGGGGTATTTTGTCTACTTTCTCTGAAAGATATTTTGCTGTGTTTTCTTCAGCAGAACAATCCAAAAACACATGAAATAACAGTACAGCCCACTGAAGAGATGTATGTCTAAGACCTCACAGCATTGATCTCATCCCCGTTAAAAATCAAAGATGGCGTTGCTGTGAATAAGGTCCATGGGCTAAATGTGGAAATAAGTAATCGACTTCAAGGAAAATACATGGTTGTTCAATTCTGAATCACTCATAGTATATGCCTATATGTTCAGACTACCAATGATCCCAACTCGCAAGAGTTTTACACTTTCTAAATATATAATGTTGACCGTTGTGTAGGCCTACATAATATACTCAGCAATGAACAAAAAGTTAATACTGAGTAACTTATAGAAGACACAGTATTGCCAGTTATTTTGTTCCTTCTTGCGACGTCAATGTGAATTGATCCAAACAAGGCCACAGCAGAAGAAACGCGAAGCAACACCCATAGGGATGTTTTTATTCTGAATGTGCGAACGAATGAACAAATCTTTTGGAAAATGTGTTTTTGCTTCTGGCGTTACTATGTAACCTGCAGAGTCACAAAAAATTCGAGAACACCATCTGTTATTTTAGTACTATTTCTATAGCCTACTATAGTAAGTTATTTATTAATATATTAAATCAGCTTTTATTTTTACATTTACAATTTACATTTTAATTTATTTTAAGTTTTAGTATTTTTTTCGTTTTTTTTTATATAGATTTTTATATAAATTTAATTTTATATCCGTGTTTACGTTTTCAGCTTAAACCCATTTATTTCTAATATTTATATTTATTTTACTTTATTTACTTTAATTCAATTTCAGTTTTAATAGTTTTCATAGTTTTCGTTTTAGCTAATAACAACACTTGTCTGGAATGCACAAACACAGACAAAGAAAATGATGCAGTGAAAGTTCTAGCGCTAGACTAATCAGATGCAAAGACAGGAACTAGTTGTTGTATAAAATATACGTACATACATTTACATTATCAACATTCAAAGTCACTTGACTCTAAGGTTAAATAGGCCTACCTGTTTTTATTATTGATATTCAATCTTTGTGTCTTATTCCCACATCTCTCTCCAGTCTCATAATATAGCTGTAATATGTCTTAGCTGTGTCTTTTGCTATTATGGAGCTCTCTAAATAATTAATTCCAATTCTATTTAAAATCTTATGAGAGCAATCTGTTCAAATGAAGTCTGAACTCCTCTCTTGCAGGAATCACTTATTTAGGATCCACAGTGGAGGTGATCCATCATCCACAGATATTACATTTTTTATTTGCTTTATGTGTTTTTCACCACCTCGGTTAGACTCTGAATCCATCATTTGCTCGTGGAGTCAATCTTGTCAGCACCTTGGAGAGTTCTCAGTATCTGTGGCAGTACTACCTACCTCCCAAGAGGGGTCACCCTAGAGTCATCGGCGCTTAATTACTGCCTACTGTGCCTAGAAAACTACTTGAGGTCGCCTTGCAAAGGAGTGAGTGAGTGAGTGAGTGAGACAGTAATAGACATTCACGGCAACCCTATAGGTGACTGATTTGTGCAGTGAAATTTTCTTGTTTAATATTGTATTAAGGTAGATCAATCTGTAGGCATACATGATGCAAAAATGCAGACCTCAAAGAGGCCAGATGACATTGTGAAGGCCAAAAATGGTCTGGTTATAAGCCCATCACCTCTGCATGATGCAATACAAAGAATATGACTCCATTCGTGTGGCACAACATTAGTCACATTAGCTAGAGCAGTTCAAAGTATGGATCTTTACAGCCCATTTCCCCTTTAGTAGCTATAATTAGGGTAGTTTTGTGCAAAGTGCCTTTTTGAAGGGCAACAGAAAGGCCCCTTGAAGGGTGATTAGAAAAGCTTTTTTTTCTCTCTCCCGCAGGTTAGATATTTATGTTAAAAAGGTAATACATAATGCATGAAAGGCTAGAATGGAAAAAAGTTAAGGTGGATGTAAATCTATATCCTTAGACTATGGAGTAACTGTTTCAATCGAGTCGTTAGCAATGTCTTTTGCGCGCCATTAGAGTCTGTAATGTACAGAATCTCAGTTCCACATGAGTATAATTCACTTCATATTAGGTCTTAAAAGGGATAATAGAGTGTTTTAAGATCGCCTTGCTTTCAGAATTGTGCCCATTGAGAACTTTAATCATCCACAAGACTTGCTCCATCAGATTAAGAACCGACAGTTCATATCATTTGACTTTGAACGAGTCCTTGTCATTAAAGATACAGTTAGAGCGAAGGAGGTCGGTCATTTTGATTAAATGCAGTGTGAAATCAATAGTCTCTTTCTTATTGAATGTACTGGCCTCTTCTGTTTTCGCCACTAGTGGCCGCTGTCGCCCTGTAGATCGGAACTGTGTTTTTCTATCTCAATGTTCCGGGGGACATTAATAGTGTAACATACGGCTAACGATATAGCATGTAGCATTTGCATAAACTTGGTGGAGATCTTTGGATGAGGTACACATTTACCTTCAACATTTTGTTTGGTTGCATAGTTATTAGATAACGGAAGCTGTCTCATAATTTAAATAAATAGGTACCTTAATTCAAAATTAAACAGTCTTAAGAAAATAACTGAGTTTACTGTACTGGAAGCTCTTAAGTTTAACCACTTCATTTTACTGTAGTGATTTTACTGCTCTCCAAACTGTACTGGCCTCATTTTTCCTTATGTTTTGGATATGGTAGTACCTAGAAGTGTTATATAAATTTCATGGAACATGAATATGGTAATCATTCAATATCAATGCAAATCAATAACCTGATATCTCTTCCCTTATATCTTTTTAATCACATGACCAGCTTTTATAGATTTATTTTATGCATGTTTGTATTTTGTGTTGTGTTTTTAAGTCACATTACATGTTCTTGTTTGGTTATTTTGACCTTGTCACATTGTGTTCTGTCTATTTTTTCCCCTATTTTGTTAGCCCTACACATACTTGTCACTGCAGGGTTTTTTATTTTCCGGAATTTACACTATGTATTCTGCATCCATCCATCCATCTATTTCCCTTTTTTAATAAATAATAGGTGTATGTCTACAGAGTATGGTTTACAGTGTAGTTTTGTCAACAAAGTGTGCCTTGTCCAGTGTGTAATTTGCACTTGTTGCTCTGTATACTTTGGCACAAAAAAAATAAATTTGAATGCTGAGTCCAATGCTTACAAAACAGTCAATTTATCACACTATCTATAAGCGTGTTTTACATTTAGCTAAACTAAAGCCTTTCAGTGATCAATGAGGGATTTCTCAGAAATATCATTATTTTATACACATAATCATTAACATAACAATTAGTCAAATAAGACACTTCACATTTAAACATAAAGTCATAATGTTGTTATAATATAATACTGTTTTGCTATTTGCAATAGTTACTATTTTTCATAGAGTGTTTTTTTTAATGAAATGTAGCCTATTAAATCCATGATCATCATAATTATTACTTTATAATAATAGTATAGGAATTAAAAAACAAAACACAATTTCCCTTTATAATTCATATATAATAACAAGGGATATTTTTGTGATATTTCTACCACTGAACTAGGAAAGGTTTACATTTTAGAAATCTGGTCCCCTACATCATAATCAATAATCCACAGGCTAATTCATTGCAGAGAAAGTAAAGTCCAGTTCTGGCGTACTACTGTAACTTATTTGGTATTAAATATTGCGCTGTATGTTTAACCCCTTATTAATCCCGCTTGGTCATAGTGTGAACATTATAGATCATCTTGATTATGCTCAGATCACATCATTTGTTCCGAAATACTATCGTAGCCTACTTCCATTTCATAGCAAAGCATTTAGTTCTGTGCTCATATTGCAAATATTTGCTGCTTTGTGATTAAGGTTTTTCTTTATTGAAGTGTTGTCCAGAATACTATGGTTTGAGACACTGAAATGGCTGGCCGTATTCCTCTGGTTTTGCTGGCCTGTGGCTCCTTCAACCCTATTACCCACCAGCACATGCGTCTGTTTGAGCTGGCCAGAGACCACATGCACCAGACAGGTTGGTGCCAACTGTTCATTTACTTAAAATTGGCCATCATCTGTTACCAGGCCAAAACTTGCCTCCTCTGAGCCTGTCGCATTGAAGTGATTTCTGTTGTTATAACTGCATTTTGATTTGTTTTTTGTTTAATTCTAGTCTGAAGTATGACTAAATCAGAGTTATTTTAGCTTTTATTTTATTATAGTTTTAATAATACTTTGAATAACCTTATATTTCTAGTTTTCCTGTTAATTTTAGTTTACTTTTTAGTTTCTTGGTTATGTGCTTTTGTGTTTCCATCACGGAATAAAAAATACAAAAGGTAATTGTGACTATCTCAGATGCAGTTGACTGTTTTTCTGAGTATTCTGAGGGAAAAGGTATGAATTGCGAGAAAAATAGTCAACTCGAAATTTTGAGTTAAGAAATCAGAATTGCGAGTGAGATAAACTCATGATACCAAGAAAGTGTCAGAATTGTGATCTGACATTTTTTTTCTCAGAATTTGACTTTTTAACTTGCAATTTCGAGTTTGTATCTCACAATTAAGACATTTTCTCACAATTGTGAGTTTATAAAGTCAAAATATATAAAAAGAAAAGAAAAAGAAGTATAACAAATTTAAACTTGCAATTGTGAACCATACCGAAAAAACAAAACAAAAAAAAACAGAATCACGAGTTTAAGTCTTGGAATTCTGATTTAATATTGCTATTTATGTTTCATAAAGTTTTCTCATTTTCATTTAATTTAAGTTGTTCAACTAATATTTATATTTTATTTTATTTCAACTTTATTTCAATTTAGTTTTAGTTTCAGTTACCGAAAATAACCCTGGTCTAAATCTGTGCCTAAATACATCTTTTTTATGCAGAGGCTTTCCATTGTATAAGGCTGTAAGGAATGAGCGACAAATGCAAAGTGTGTGTGTTTAATGCTCTTAGCATTGCTTTTGCGTTAGTTGACGCGAAAATGTGCTTGCATAAGCTAATACCCAAAGTTTACCAGCAAAAAAGGCTTTGTAGCAGCTGTAACACTGTGTCTACAATGCAAGCAAGAATTTCAAGTTGTGTTGATTAGAATTGGAACAGTTTGTTGTGTTGCACTGCTAGCTTACAGTACAGACATGGAATAACTGCTCCTCTCAACAGCATCGACATGGTGCTGCACACTGACATTTTTGCTTGTGTTTATTTACTGTACGCAGTGTACTCCAAAAACTACTTGCAGAAATAGCTTGACAAGTAGCCAAATAGCTTGCATTGCGTATTATATTACCTCAAGAGTGTCTTGAAACTTATTTGTGGTTTATTGCCATTTTTATGAAAGATTAAAACTGACTTTTTAAATTAATTGCATTGATAAATTCTGTTTTATAATGTCTTGCACATACGGCTAAATGAGAAAATGCAAAAACAATTGTAGTCTGATGAGAAATCATCTTGACTATGCAAAATGAAGGCATTACAACATTAAGCATTCAGCAACTCGGAGTCTGCCTGTGTATGCAAAGCTTGTGTTCATTTGTGTGCAGTGACTTTTGTAGGGCTGTTGCACTTAGAAAAGGAATCAACGTCTGTTTAATAAGCCACTGATTTACATTTTAAGGCAGATGCATTAAAGGTGCAGTAAGTGATTTCTGAGAAACACTATTGATATTTGACAATGCAAAATTGGATGTCTCTTTGCTGAAGAGGAAAAATTAAGCAACGACGACAAGCGACAAAGGAAATATACTGTTTGAGCTAGAGGAACTGTGGTACGCTTTAAATGTGACATGTGATAATGATGTATTTGACTCAATTTGGGTCAGATATGTTGCCTTTTTCTATCTCGCAGGTCTGTATCGTGTGGTGGGTGGCATTATATCTCCTGTCGGTGATGGTTATGGTAAACAGGGCCTTGTTGCTTCGAAACACCGACTTGCAATGGCAAGACTGGCCTTGCAGAGCTCTGACTGGGTTTCCGTAGATGACTGGGAGAGCCAGCAGGCGGATTGGACAGAGACTGTGGTGACCATGAGGTGAATACATATATATAGAGAGAGAGATTTTAGCAGAGAACGAAATATACTGCATTGGCTTCTTACCATGACTAATGTGAATCATTTATCCAGTCAAAAGTTTGACAAGATGAGAAACGTTTTGGAGTCTTTTAACACAACTGGGACACTTACCGTAAAGGAAGCATTAACTGGTTTTGACAGATGCTGATTATACCTTCATTATCCCAGAAAATGTTCAGAGGTTTATAGCTGGAGTCATCTTTGATGATAGAAAGAGCAAGACCTTGCATGACCTTGCAACGCCAAGGTCATGGGTTCGATTCCCAGGGAAAGCAAGAACTGATAAGAATGCAAAGTGTGTACCTTGAAATGCAATGCAAGTCGCTTTGGATAAAAGCGTCCGTCAAATGCATTAATGTTATTGTAAATTTAGAAAAGTTGCCTTTTTTCTTTACTTCAAAATTTAAATATTGTTTTAGTGTTAATAGTTAATAGTGTTATTAATATCAAATAATATGAAGTTTATGATACGCCATACAGTTGCATAATGTTGACTTTAATGAACTGAGCATTAGGACTTAAAGAGACTTATATCTCACATATGAATTCCCAGAAGTCTACGGTGCAAAGTTTTGCAGTGCAATATATACAAGAATATAAAAGAATAGGACTGAAAAGCAGCTATAGAATATAGATATTCAATCTTTACTGAAATCTTACATCTTGCCGTTCTATCTTCATAATATGTTGCTTTTATATGTGAATTCACCTTGCGTTACCCTCTATGAAGGACTTTACAAACTCACTGTCATCTTTGAAACATCTGAGCTGAGCTAAAGCCAAAACTTTATAGGAGCCGAATCCTTAAATTCCCTGTGTATGATATATCAAATAGCCAGGCACTGACGTGACTCATTCCAGCCCGGCTGTCCATCATAACAACCACAGTTTCCATTCTCCTCAGATTCTGCCACAGAAAATATGAGACACCCTGTCACTCTTTAGTATTTGGCTTCTAGTGGTTTTCATTTTGTACCCATGCCAAATTCTTGTCCCCTCTATTTACCTTGATGGGCCATTCCTCCTCTTGAATCCCTCAGATAGTAACAAGAGACTTTTTAAGGATCCCTCTGGGTATTCCATTTTTTATGGCAATTGTTAGCTGTGCCCTTAGGTGGCTAATTAATACTCAGATGCCAGGGAGGAGGATGGCTGCTCTTGCGCGAGGGGCCCGTGCCAGGACTTTATCTTTCTAGGTTCGTAATTTACTTCCTGACAGAACTGGATGAAATGCGCAATTGCTTATATGCCCTTGCAGTTTGACCTATGTGTTGAATTACTTGGTCGAGTTTTCGCTATTTTAAAGGACATAGTGCCATACGGGCTCTGTTCTAAAACCCACTGAGCATTTTAAGGTACACTCCTTATGAAAAGGCTGTTGCATAAGGTAGACGTCAACATTGCTTGTATGCTTCACATAGAAAATGCATAACAATGATCTATTTGTAGAGGAGAAAAATCCATCTATATGTCTTCATCTAACCATTTTCCATTCAAACGTTTGGGATCAGAAAGATTTTATTTATTAAAAAACATTTCATTCAGCAAGATTGAATTGAATTAAATTGATTAAAAGTGACAGTAAAGACTCAAATAAATGGTTTTCTTTTAAATGTTCTATTCATCAAAGATGTTTTCAACATTGATAATAAGAAGAAGAAGAAATATTTCTATAAAATTTCTTATACCCTAAAGTCCACTGTTCACTTTATACATTAAACACTCACATGCATGTGGGCGATATATAGATGTAACAATTGTTTGTTAGCTCAATAATTATCTCCTTGTAATGGTTCCACACTCCTTCGCAACGCCAAAGCTCATTAAAGCCTCTTGTGAGAGATTGGAGAAGTTAAGATGCAAATCTATAGGCTCATGTAATTCAGTGAGAATGTAAAGCTTCTCCCATGTTCATAAGCTGATTACCTAAACAGTATGGCCATTCATGTTCTCTGTTGCTTATCTGCTGTTTGTCTCTAAACACAGGTACCACTATAGCCACATAGCCGCTCAGTACCACCACAGCAAGGACCCGCCCACAAATGAGCGACCAGCCTCTGGTAAGCCCCGCCCACCTCTCTGTACGTCTTCGTAAATTGCCACAGAAACCTCTCCACACAATTCGGTTTCTGCTAAGCCTCCTCTCTTGCCTAACAGAGCATTTTCTGTCTTTGCTAATCACTTTAGATAAGTCCGGTGCATTTAAAACAGGCCTTTGTCTTCTTTCTGGCCGGCACAAGCGCTGTTAGGCCTCTTTTCAAAAGTGCTTTTATTTGGGGGTGTTGTTAGAGGTGCATGCTAATGAAGTCTAATACCCTCCACGGGATGACTGGGCTTAAGACAAGCGTGTTCGGACTATTAATGAAGCTGAGATTAATAGCCAGGACAACTTTAAAACAAGACAAGTGCCAAGAATGATAGAACACAAGCATACGAAAACCCTGTTATCTTAAAAACCTTTCACTGCATCCCTTGATTCTTTGCAAACCCTTTGTTCTGATACCATTTATTTCATACCGACTGAAGAAAACATAAAGGAACTCCTCCTCATCCCTCTATTACAATGATAAATAAACACATCCGTTGGAATTAACCTAAAAGACGTTGAAAATCATTGACTTTTTCAGAAAGAGATCCGTTTAATTTTATATTTCACGTTGAATTATCACAGGGATCTTTTTTTTTTTATTAAAATTGCCTTCATGCAAGACCAACAAGAGAAATTTGGCGCTTGCTGAATTAAGCCATTTATGATTTTCTGGAAATATTAGTGATTGTATTAAAATGTGCACAATGCTTTTTATAACTGCGTTTTACATGAATGTATGCATTATTAGAATCGGAATGAAAAGGGTGGTATTCCCCCAGCCCCATGCAGCGCACATTCGTTTCTTCAGGTCATTGTTTAGTCACGTGGAGTAGAAATAAAGAGCTTTAGTGGCCCTGCGAGGTTCTTTTCCTGCCCCCTGCCATTCATGTGTGATTAAACAAAAGCCAGCTCTCTGACACATGTTATAGAGAAAGAATTAGAGTTAAAAGCATACCATTGATTCTTTCATATGCTGTAAATATCACTGCTGAGGTCTAGCCCTAGCTTTGCCGGCCATGAAATGATTTCTAATGAAGCATTGAGAAAAGAACAAGTGAGAATTCTGCCGGTTTCAGATATATAATTTTGTGCGTGGGATGCTTTGAGCCACCATAACATTTTGAAAGACTGGGAAATTTGATTGTATTAGCAAATGTTACATTAAAGGAAAGATCCAAATCTGTTAACAGGCACAAAATATGTGCTGAACGCTTTTTCCACAGTGTAATTTACAGTATTCCAGAGTTCTAGGTTCTAGGTTAGGGAGGATGCAGAAGGTTATGTTAATTTGACAGATTTTTGTTGGGACTGTATAGTATCGCTCTATCACTGAAGATGCTATTATTATACTTGTACTATTTTACTTAATAGTTAAAAGCTAATAATACTACTAATTGTCACCATTGACACTGCATTAAGGTGTCTTTTGCAGAGCTGCTTTAAAGTCGTTTTTGCAACATTAACATTTGTTATTTTTCTTTTTATTACTGTGAAGCTGCAATGAAACAATCTCCATTGTATAAAGCGCTGTGTAAATACATTTGGCTTGACTTGACTAATCTAGTATTTATTAATATTTTGAATTGGCTTTTATTTTTATATTTTAAGTTTTCTTTTTTAGGAAGCGTTTTTAATTTTTATTAGTTTTTGTCTTTTTTAAATAATATTAATAATAAGAATTGAATGCCTTTATTTTTTAGTATATATA
>JAPMOL010488452.1:0-11435 GCA_029874575.1 Iberochondrostoma lemmingii | reverse complement strand
TTGGTGTAATTTTCTGTACAGCATCATGGGTAATGTAGTTTTTCACCAGGAATTCCACTGTTAAACCTGATTATTTTTTAAATAAGCTGAAATAATGAGGGCTGACGGCTTCAGCTGATGCAAATACCATGGATTAATAACCTCATAGCTCACAGCAGCCTTTAAAGGTTTATATGTTATCATTCAAAATCTATTTCCTTGTAGAGAGAATGAATCGAGTTTGCACTGTTGCACTCTATTCAAAGAAAACAAAGGTAATGCATTCTGTGAAGTGTTCTTCCACCCTGGTCCACAAAAGTTCATTTTTTAAATAGGAAGAAATATATAAACATTTTCAAAGCTTGACTTTAAAAAACAACAACTTTTTTCTAAACTTTCAAACCAGTGTCGTTATTATTAATTAAGGCGATTCCAAGTTGCTTTCATAAATTTAAATATAGCTGAAATGAAATAAAATAAAGTGTAAATATTTGATGAAAAACTGGCAACTAACTGAAATAAAATAAAGCTAAAAAACATAATTAAAACTAATAAAATTACAAAAGCACATAACGAAAATAATTAAAACCAACTAAAATGAAAACGAAACCTGAAAATATACAAATAAAAGCTACTATAATACTCTGAAGCACAAACCTATTACCTTTAGCAGTGTCATAGACTCCGAAGTAGGCCGCCCTGTAAATAATGATGCCCTGGACAGAGACGTTGAAGCCCTGATACAGACCCCGCAACCCATCGGACTTAAAGATTTTGACAAGGCAGTGGGCCAGCCCATTGAACTCTCTGGAGCTCCCAGCTTTACCGACATCTGCACCCAATCGGGTACGAGCAAAATCAAGGGGGTAGACGAAGCAGAGGGAAGTGGCTCCTGCAGCTCCACCGGAGGCCAAGTTGCCAGCAAAGTATCGCCAGAACTGCGTGTGCCTGTCAACTCCACCCAAGAAAACCTGTTTGTACTTGTCCTTGAAGGCAAAGTTGAGGGCTTGTGTGGGGAAATAGCGAATGACGTTGGCTAGGTTGCCACGCCAAAAGGCAATAAAGCCTTGCTCCTTAGGAATCCTCACAATACAGTCGATAATACCCTTGTACTGTTTGTCTGCAGTGATCTGCTTGCTGGCATGTTGTACCTGTAAAGTGAAACACAAAATCCTGTGAGTTACATGATTTCTGGGTTGGAACAATATTTGTGGATTTAGTTTGATGTTTGTATCTTGAGGTTGGGGTTTTTACAGGCACGGATGGAGTTAAATACTGAAACCCCCATAAATAGTGTCTAGTAATGAGAAATAAAAAAAAAAATTATTCTCACTAAGGCTGTCTTTATTTAATCAAACATACAGTAAAACAGTATTATTTTATAAAACTATAAAAAATATATTTTATAACAATTTTAAATAACTGTTCTCTATTGTAATACATTTTAAATGTAATCTATTACAAATCAGCATATTAGAATGATTTAGGAAGGATCATGCAACACTTAAAACTGATGCTGTAAATTTCAAGTGGTGCTCACTGCAGAGCCCAATGACGTCCAGCTCCCCCTTTCTGGACATAATGGCTGGAGCTTGTCCTAGTCCAGCTCCACCTCTGTGGATCTAATGGGTGGAGTTATGTTCAGCCATAGGGTTATGGGTAGGGTTAGGTGGTTGGACCGTCCAGCTCCACCCATTACATCCAGCGAGAATAATCAAGTTCCAACCACACCCTAACCCTCCACCCTTTAGACGTCCAGTGAGGAGGAGCTAGACGTCATTTGACTCTGCAGCGAGTGTCACTAGTAAAAAGTCTCAATAACCTTTTTTATTCTGTGGCAGAAACAAGCCTCCAAAATATATTTTAAAATATATAAAATGGAAAAAAGTCATTTTTAATTGTAACATATTATTTCACAAAATTTCAGTCTTTACTGTATTTTTGATCCAGTATGGTAAGACTCTGCTCACTGAATAGTAATTTTGATCCTGGAAGATCTAAACATAATATCTCGGCCTGTAACACGAGACAAGACTGCAGGGGACAGAATGTACCACCTAGCACGCAGATCGAAATTCACAGTTTGACCTTAAAATAAATTAGAGTTACTAAAATTTAGATATAAAGATCCAAATAAGAGAACTCAAGAATAGACACTTGGTATTAGAATGCAAATTTGAGAGTAGAGATGCTCGAGGGATGCGGATGTTGCGAACAGACAACTCAAAAATGGCCTCTGAAGGACAAAGTCGTGTCTTAACGTTAATCAACGTCAACGCCACAAGATAATTCATGTTACTCTTAAATGCGACAGAAAACGGGTTATGTATTTGCATGCATCATTCATAAGATATCACAGTGCGCTAAGATTAGTCAAGGTGATAATCCTCACGGTCTCACCTGCAGCAGCAGTTTGACTCTCTCTATCGGTGCGACTGCGGTCTTGGAAATTGCCGCTGCGACACCACCGGCCAAAAAGTCTTTAGCAAAAGAAATGGCAGCATCAGCCATGGCAGCGTTGATTCTTTAGCTCAGTGTATTAGAAAACACGATGTACTGAACGTGCTTGCTTGCAGAAGCAGGAGGTAGAGTAGAGCGGAAAGTGATGGGGAGATGCGTAGTGTGTCCTGTCCTCTACAGCCAACTCTCGAGGTTTCTCGCGATGTTTGCACCCGAATCAACAAGTCCTATAGAACAATTTATGACATGCGGTTTTTAATTAATTTATAACCCTGTAATGAATTAGGTTATGCGTTATATAATGTAGAAATGCTAGTTTATGTTCTAACTGATTACATTTCTTATATGAATCTAATTTAAAAGAGTTTTGAACAATAAACCAACATAAAAAAAAATCACTGCTAAAGGAAAATAAATAAATAAATTGTATAATAGACCTTTTTGAATTTAAACCTGTCATGAGAAATAGACCTTGTGATAACTTCCCAATATGACCACATATAAAAAACAACTTAGAGACAAGAACACTGGCAATAGATTTAAACCATATTTATTTCAGTATAACATTACCGGTTCAAAACTTGATCTGTAATTAATAATAATCATGTACAAAAACATACAGAAACATTCATGGTACTTGAGCACAGCAGTTGATGAACTAGATTAAGTCAATTGTAGTGTTTCCGATACAAATGCTGTAGTCTTTATATCACTCAAGTTCAGCAGTCTCAATGGATGCTGAAGAACAGCCTAGTAATGTTCTTTTGTCATTTGGATCTTCTTTGACAAATAGCATGGCATCCAGCAGGTTGTCTGTGTGTTGGATGTGTCTGAGAGTGAAGCCATGCTTCTCTAGTAAGTCACTGTACTCTGTGGTGCTTCTCTGCTTTCCTTCTGTCATACTGAGGGCCTGCAGCAGGGCCCGGCTCGGCCTTTTCCGCTCCTCATCCAGGAAGATCTCAGACACCAGAAGTCCACAACCTGTTCGTTATTAATACATTCATAAAGCAAACACTTCAAACACCAAAAAGTGGCTTACTTGCAGCTGTCTCCACATATTATGCAACTGTAACAAAGTCTGGATTTTGTTTTTGGGGTCTACTAGAATAGGTTTTCATGCTTGATTGTTAAAAAAACAGACTTCCCAGTCATGTCAGTAACACTTCGTTTAGTCTGACTCAAAATGAGCCAAGAACGGGAGATCCTCTGACACGTGCAAATGAAAATCATATTTAGGTCAAGGTTTACAACTAAATCTGCTGTAAAAAGGCAAGCTGTTTAAGCCCATTGTATGAAATGCGTGAATGTGGACATGTCCATATTTGTGTATTACCATCTGAACGGGGTAAGTTTTAGGTAAAAAATTAAGCAAAGTTAAAATAACGCAGATTCCATGCTGCCGTAAAAATGTATCCAAAGTTTCAAATGATATAAGACTAGCATGTTTGCATAGCATTCTTAAATGTTAATGTGAACGCATTTTGCCCTTATGTGATGTCTGTTGTTAGTCAACAAAAATTAACAAATCTTCAATAAATTTTCACTTGTTAGCACACTTGAATTATCAATAATTATTAGTAGTAGTTATCAGTGTATGACAAGTTTTGGTAATAAAACAAAACGTTTTCTTACAGATCAATAAAGTACCTGCATAATCTTCCTTATTGTCTAAAGCTGGCTATTTAAAAATTCATAATTCATAATGATTATCATAAGGACCCCATAGGCGATAAGAAACACGGAGCAGGGACCCCCGATATAAAATGTGTCAAACAGAGCTACATATTAACCATCTAGCCTTCGATCCACTAACCATATTATGATCAAGAATAAGTTATATCATGTTAAGACAATAGATCAGAACTATACACAATTTTGTTGTTGTTTTGTTGCACATGCATCGCTGTGTGTGTCTTACTCATCATAATAAACATGTTGCGATAAAAATCACATTTCATTAGTTGTTTGCAGTTGTTGTAAATTATTTTTATGAATTTGCAGTCATACATTTTTATTTGAATTAATCAGATGGACAATTAAACATTAAACTGAACTTTAGTTTATTAAAAATTCACATTTAAATTTTACACCGAGTATGTGAAATGTGTTCTCTTGTAAAGTGCAGATGTAATATGTACTTTCACAAATAATTTGAATGGAATTGAAAAATATCTTTATACGAACATTTTTCTAGTAATCTAAGTCTGCATTTATATTGCGCGTATCTATTTTGGCATGCCATATTTTTGCCCAGTGGTAGTTATCACTGCTCTGCCTTTATGTGTAGATGTCACTTCCAAAACTTTCAGCGTGTAATTGGCCATCGGTCCTCTTTGCAGCATAAAAAATAATACTTTTATTCAATGGATTCATTTATAGCTATAGCCTCGAAAGCGCGAAACAACACTCACTTTATAATCACTTAAAAACTGTCACTCATGTCAGTTGGCGATCTTACAACATTTCATTAAAATCAATAAGGTTGTCTATACACACTGCATAATGAATCTCTAACTTACATTGAGTTTTTCTTAGTTAATGAGAGGATTCGCAAGAGTGACCAAACTCGTCACCGAACAAAAACTCCGGCGTTTTGAGCAGTGAGTGGATTCTAACTTTAAACACCTCTGATTGAACAAACATGTCTGTGATTGGCTACATTTCTCACCGCTGCTAAAACACGCTGTAAATAGGAACATTTTGTGATCAAACATTAATTGGAGGACCCCCTGCAGTACCAAAAGGGGGTCGCGGACCGCCAGTTGAAGACCCTTGAATTAGGCCAAGGGTTTACAAGCAGGGGTGCACAAACCCCCCGGGGACCACAAGGGGACGCTAGAGGACAATTTGCAAAAGGATCATCATATTAGACCAGGGATGAGAAACTCTGGCCCTCAAGATCCACTCACCAGCCTGTAGCTTTCTGGTAATCCTGATGACATTGATTAACTTAGATTAGATTAGATTAGGTGTGTTTTATTAGGGTTGGAGCTAAACTCTGCAGAAAAATAGTAGAGGGTTAGAGTTTCCCACCCTTAAAAATTAGAGGATCCGTGACATCAAAAAGTTTGATACTTCAGAATCAGGCTTACACTTTAAGAATTTAACAGTGTCACATTTTAAAGCACTTACCTGGTGTGCACATTTTGGACAGTTTGCTCAATAATACATGCAATTTCTCATCAGACCAGTCATGGAGGATACGCGCAAGAATATACAGGTCTGCTTTAGGCAGGTCATCTTTAAAGAAGTCTCCTATTTTGAAAAAAGAAAAGTAGGAACAAAAAGTGCATTTTTATAAGGCCTTTTGCACATTATTCAGAATTACTTATATATTAGATTAATACATTTTAAAATGCTTCATCATAAAAAAGGTTATATAAAGTATTCACTGACCCGCAACAAATGACACTCTGTCATCATCTTCCTTAGGTTTAAAGTGGCGTCTCATCTCAATGACTTGTGGCAAGTCAAATACAATAACTGACAGTCCAGGGTGGGCTTTTGTTAACTCGTACGCCATGGCACCAGTGCAACCTGTGAAGAAAAATGAAAACAAAAGCACGCACATCAGTCTCAAAAGGGTGCTCGACTAAAAAACAACAAGTAAAAAATAAAGTATTAAGTCGGCAACACCTAAGCCCCAAAATTATCAAAAATATTTATTTTCAAGACAATTATCACATAGCGTATGTAACGTTTCGAACACGCAGGCTCTTCATCAGACAAATTGACTACAGATGTACAACCCTTTATATCTCCAGGTGATCACGTCCAAACATCATGTTACTAACCAATACAGCAACTACAAAACACAAAAAAAGGAAAAAGAAAAATATATACACACAAAAATAACAAAAAAAACAGTGCAACCTGTGCAAGGACGCTTTTCTTAACATGCATCATACCGTAAAGATAAACATTTCATAAATTGGTAAAAAATCTGTACGATTTTTTAATAACATGTTTTTGAATGAAGTATCTTATGCTCACCAAGGTACAGTAAAAAAATAAAAAAGCAATATTGTGAAATATTATAACTATTATTTCTATTTTAATATAATTTAAAATGTAATTTATCCTGTGATGGCAAAGCTGAATTTTCAGCATCATTACTCCATATCAGTGTCACATGACCTTTCAGAAATCATTCTAATATGCAGATTTTGTGAGGCTGATTTAGGTCAAAGCGGGAGAAGAAGATAAACAGAATACAATAAATACAGATGTCCTTGGCATAAAAAGCCCTTAAGAAAACTGGATATTATAAGCACGTATAATTTGCATGACAAACTCGCAACTCCTTTTCAGATAAGCAGCTTTTGAGAACAAGCTCTTTCAGAATAAAATATGCATGCACTATCCTCCAGTGAAATCTCAAATTATGCAAGACAGCACGTATATAAAATACATTTATTTCAATCTGAGTATACTACAAAGCAATTAACATATTTCTGCACATCTTATCTTTGAACTCTCGGGGTCACTCGCTCACGTCTCAATGGGAAGTCTGCAGGGCATTTTAGGCTTAATATTAAGAAATGTGCATTGTGCAATAAAGAAGTACCCCAAATAATATTTATATCAGTAAGTCTCAAGCGATATGTCAGTAAATATGTTAATGGATTTGTAGTATACTTAGATTGAAATACATGTATTCTAAATGCATTTTGGTATAGGTTTTTTTCACTAGGGAGTGCTGTCAAATTCATTTAGTGTTTTCCCCACTCACTTTTACTTGATTTGCTAAAACAAAATTGTGGACTCTATTCGATTTTTAATCTCTCATTTACTTATCTAAAAATGAAGACTCTTATTAATCTCTATTTTTGAGGGAAGATCATTTACCTCCAATGTCACAGGCTGTTTTATAGGAAGAAAGATCAAATGCTGTTGCCACATCTTTTCCAGTCACTCTTGCAATGCTGTGCATTGCATCCATGAATCGTATCTTAACTTCATCTTTACTGTAGTAGGCATCCTAAAAAACAACAAAAAAAGTTCCACTCAGTACTAGAATGTCAACAGCTTTTAAAAGTGCGCGATTCATGGGTGATGTAAGCAGAAAATACGTGTCGACCTGAAACACATCCTCATTCTTCTTCCCAAAGGCCCGCTCATGTTGGCTGATGCCCTCCACGACGGCGTTCTCTAGATGACTGAAGAGAGGCCACACCATATCATTGCAGTGGAGAATGTAGCCATGCAGAGACACTGGGCTGTCCGATACCAGGAAGCGACTGGCCTGTTCTGTATTTCTGTACACTGTAACAGACAATAAACAATGTTACATTCACAGTCAACCTCCGGACATAACACAGAAGAGAACATGTGTCATACAGTAGGAGGAATTGCATCCATGCATGCAAGTGCCTTGATTCAATGAACAGAGAAAGTATTTGTAGGTTCTAAATGAACAATGAGCTTTGAGAGGTTTCAGAACTCACATTTAGGAAAACCACATGTGATTTCTACTACAGTAACACCATATATGAGAGTAAAATGGAAATGCGTAAATCTTACCACGTGTATCTTGCTGTTTGACCCTTTCTAGCAACCCTAAAGAGACAGCAGCTTCCAGAAGCCTCTCAGTGCCTAAAACAGAGGCGTTGATTTGGACAGCAACCTCTTCTAATGTCAGACTTTCAGAGCTGTTCAATACATCAAACACCTTGAGTTTGGATGCTGTGAATAGAGTCTGTCGAAATGCATTGTAGAACAATTACCCAACATTTCTTCATTAATAATAAATAATACAATCCATGTATTTATTAAAATAGACATTCCTTTCCATTTATATTTTAATGCTACATGTATTAATGAATGCACTGACAGCATAATATCTAAATTAAATAAACATCTCAAAGGGATGCTTCACCCAAACATTTAAATTTTGTCAGTATTTACTTATTCTTGTCAAGGATGTAAGGATTCTCAATAGCAACATGTGAGTGTGTTACTTTGAGAGAGCAACAAATACATCTGTGTTGTGTTTTGCTTTCTTTGTTTTCATGTGGTTTAATTATACCATTCATCATTTAATTTTTTATTTTTTCTATTGTTGTTTAAATCTTATGACTGTGTGGTTTTAAGGGATGTTTTTCTTTATGACTAGGAAATAAGAGAATGTCTCAATTTCAAGGTTTTTAACGTCACATGACGATGTCGTGAAGCATTAATTTTCCATTTTTTTTCCCCTTGGTATAATAACACTTATTGGACTTGTACTGGTCAGACGAAGTCTGAAACATAGCAAACTAAGATTATTCAATAAACTCTGCTATTTTATGATTATCATCATCACTTTGTCTCCTGCTTCTGCTTTTCTCTGGCTTTATCGGTCAAACTCTCAGGCAGATAGAAGACTATTAATAGAGTTTTGGTTTACCAGACAAGACTTTCTGTTAAAAGGTTTAACTGGTTTTGGACACCAGACAAAACAGATCTCTTTTGAGAAGATCTGGCGTCCGAGATCAGAACTGTAGTTGAATTGAAAGAAATCTGTGTGATTTTTTTTCCCAAAAATTCTCCTTTTGTTTTAAAGAGAAAAATCAGTTTTAAGCACGACATGAGGGTGTGTAAATAATGCCAGAATTTGTGTTTTTAGTGAATCATTACTTGAATGATTCACTATTAAAGTAATCTAATCACTGTTACCTTTGAAGCTTTGAACCCATCCAGTAAGTTGATAATACTGTGGGGGACGTCCTGTCTGCTGCACTTGGCACACTCCGGCCCCATCACATTCTGATCTTGCATAGACGTCCTACTGCAATCTTTACCATTTTCCAATAGCTTAACCTCCACATTTGCAGCGCCTTCAGACAGACTGTTAACCAGAGTCCAAGGCACATCCGAATCCCATTTGTTCTCGTGTGTGGGACTTTCAGGTGGGCTGTTGAAAATCAACCCCAGCTGCTTGCAGAAATGGTTAAGAGGGAAGCCTACCACGTTAAGAAAATCTCCATGCACATACTCCACTAACATGCCACCCAATGCCTGGATCCCGTAACCACCAGCCTTGTCCCTGTCAAGCACAGATAAATCTGTCAGTCTCGCCATTCCCCAAATTTTGCATGGCAGGTGAAATGCCAGACTACAGCAAATGGACTTATTTACTCAAAAATGACAAAAATGGACTCTTTACTTGAAATGTGCTTTGCTGAATTTTCACATGTCATTTTCAGCACGTCAAAGCAAACACAAAACGAACGACTCCACCAAGGTTCAAATTCCACAGGTTCAACAATTCACAGACCAAGCTCAAAAAATGTGATGACTGAGCTTCAGAGAATTTAGCAGAGGTGTAAAGTCCAGGTTCAGAAAGTAAAAGTCCTCCTCTGTATTTTGTTCCAATCACCTAGATTTTTTTCAGCCAGGAGATAGAACTAATGAGTGAAATCAGTTGGCTGAGTTCATGGGTGGAATAGACATGTGGCAGGACTTTTACTTTCGGAGCCCTAGACTTTACACCTCTGGAACATAGCATGTCAAAATCTATCCTCATAAACTCACATGGGCTCTCCACTGTTGATGTATTCCCAGAGCATCTCCTCAGATAACTCTGCAAATTTAACTTTTGTCTCTTCATAAAAATCAACTACTTTGTAGTCCATACCTGCAAAAAAGAACAAATCATTATTTAAAATGATCTGTCTCTCTCACAAAAACAAGACTATAATTAAAAAAAAATTAAAAAAAATAAACAATCACATACCAGTGTTTTCATGGCAGATCACAATAGCAACACCTGTGAAGACGCTATGTTCCTTACCACTCAACCTGAAATACATTCATTTAGCACCTGAAATAATGTATGCAATAAATGCCACAAATTCTCACTCAAGACAAAACAAAAATGAAAAAATGAAAATGCACCTGGACAGCATACGGTAAGCATCTTGTTTATCCGTAGGTTTCTCCAAGATCAAGCCATCGACTGCCTGAGAACGAAAGGAGACACATTTAGCAAGGCACTTTTCAGGAATGAATATCAAATGTAGAATATGTAAAAACATAAAGCAACTTACCACAACAGTGTCTGCTCCGATTACAATATCTGGAGTTTTCAAGTGTTTCTGAACCCAGCACATATGAAATCATACAGAATAAAAGGGACATTGTAAATTGACCGAAACAAAGTTAGAGAACAGCTTTTGTTTTCAAATACAACTTACAAATGGCATTCGTTGAGCCACCTCCAAAGCCTTTTGTTTAGCCGTCTCCACTGCATATTCATATGGATTTTTAAACAAGGATTTGTCCAATGTTTCTTTAAACCAGGAGGGAACAACCTCGAATCGTAAACCCTGCCTCATCGATGCAGAAGAAAAGATAAAGATAAAGAACTGATCATTTCAAGTTCATTGCCTCAGTAAACAACAACAACAACAACAACAACAACAACGTACAGCATTCGATAAAATCTCCAGCCGCCGTGCAGAAGCACTTGCAAGGACAACAAGCTTTCCACTCAGCTTGGATATTACTGGATTTAACAGCATGTTGTTATCCCTCTCCTTTCTGTCACTTCCAGAAGTCTATCCTGGGAATAAAGAGAAAAACTAATTTCATGTCAAAATCATCAAAGTTGACCTACAAGGCTTACAAAGCAACTGCACAACAACTGTGTGTGCTGAACCATCAAATGTCTATGTTCTATGGAACCGCAGTAAATTACTGGTTAAAGGTGAGCTTGTCTTTGTCATTGTTTTTCGGAAATTCCTATCCGTTTCTAAGAAAAAAGATGCATGCACAGTGTGGCTGCATTAAAAGAGTTTTTAGCTAATCTAATAAAGTGAATTCATACTTTGACTTTGATGAGCGCTATTCATTTATGTTTTATTTTTTATTAATACAGTCAGGAGTAGACAATTACAGATATCTAAAAGAAGCAAATGTTAATTTATCAGTGTTTTATTAGGATTTTACCTGGAAAGGATTGTTCCACTCAACTCTGCGCTTCCCGAAACGCAACGCAGCACTCACTGACCAAG
>JAPMOL010483076.1:0-17134 GCA_029874575.1 Iberochondrostoma lemmingii | reverse complement strand
TTGGCAGATCAAGGTTTTTCCAACCTTGATTTAGTGGTTATAACCTGTTGAGTGCGGTTTAAAGTCACATTACATTTCCATCATATACTTTAACGTGGAGGCTGCCTAAACTTTTCATGCATGATTTAGGAACACATAATTGACTTAAGAATGGGCATCTGAATGAAAAATGATAATGTGTTTTAACTGATTTGCTTGTTGGCCCATAAACTTCCATTTTATTTGCATTTCTCAATACGTATGTTTACATGCACAACTTTTTGTCATTTTGAATTAATCCAATCCGATTTCAGATTCTGAAACTTCCGTTCACAAATTTGCACAAGGTATTTTTTAATGTGATTGAGAAGATTCACTTCAATTATTTTTCCCCACTATTGATCAGATTATTTCAGGTCTACACAATACGATCAATATTTAATATTTCAAATCAAGTTCAGTCGGATCGAAGGCTTTTCAAAGCCGTTGCGCCATTGTTAACAGATTATTTGGGTGCATGTAAACCTAGCTTTTGTAAATGCATAGCAAGGAATTCTCATTTCACATCAGCAATTTTGACAAAGCAGAAGCTTTCAACATGTTCCTTTTGATAAACCGAAACTCTAACACGTAGAACGAGATCATGCCCCACGGCCTCAGTCGTTGCTCTCCGACTCCATGAGGCAAAACCCTTGACCCGCTCACTGTCTGTCCTGATACTGAGGGGCCTCGACAGTAACTTCAAAAGCCAGAGGTGTATCAGATTCAGACAGGCCCGAGGAAGCTGACAGATGAGCCCGTGTTGTGGGAAGCCGAGGAATTTACAGCACACGCCTTTCATCTCCATTGGTGGGCTTATTGTACTGACGACACTAGCCTGGGGAGTCATAACAATAAAACAGGAAGTGTGGAGCTGATACATCTAAACTGCCCTCCCCCTCACCTAATCACCTCTCACATCATAACAGCATTTAGTTGCCCAAAATAGAGGCTTTTTTTAAGTGATAAAATGTATAAATAACTTATGACAGTTTAAAAAAAAAAGAGGCCATAGAAGAAAAAATATTTTTTTTTTTTTTCATTTATTTTGTTAGTTGAATTCCTATAAAGGGTGAAGGAAATGATGGTCACAAAAGGTTTTTCTTTTCTTTTTTCCCCACAAAGTTTTCTGAAGTCACAGTGATTTAGACAACAACAAAACCAGAAACTTCAAATCTTTACATGAAGGAGGAAAGGCAAAGCGTCTACAGAAGGTGGACAACCGTAGCCACACCTTTCCTTCATTATTTCCAACAGCAATATGAAAATTTCAAAGCCTGCTCCACCCATACTCCCCCCACAAAAAAACAAAATCTCAGAAACAAATAGATATAATTATATATTTATATTTATAATATATTTACTCTTTAAAAATATAACTTCAGTCTAGTGACTAACATCTGTACAAACTACAAAAATAAAAATTTTATATAAATAATTTATATGGCATGACATACATTTGAAACAAAACCCCTATGCAGGACCCCCATCCCCTACCCTTGTCTCCTGTCTGCCCAAGCTACTCCTATCCTTAAGCTTAACATGTGCTTTAGATTGCTTATTTTGCGTTGTCTTCCAGATACAGTAGCTACTTGGTTTGTTTCTGTTAAACATATTTTGTTAAATAAAGAGATAGAGAGTGAGAGAAGCTGCCACTTACATTAACACTTTTCCCTGCATTTATTCTGGCAGTGACTTGACCAATACTGAATGAGTGAGCTTTTGGCTGAAATTGGACCTAAGAAAGAACTGCATTGCAGACAGAATACTAGGAAGACTAGCACCATAACTATTTATCTGTCCCTACACTTGCCTTATGGGAGAAGCCCAGAGGGCAACTACCAGGTAAACTATTGCGCAGGGCTTTTGCTATGTACAAAGCAGCTAACAAGATGACAAAAAAAAAAGAGAGAAAACAAACAAGCAAAACAAAAATATCCTTTTGCACTCTCACACAATTCCCTTTCTGAATGATGTTTGGGTAAACTACACGTTTGCCTGATGTCTCCCAAACCTTTGCTGGGGCATATATAGTGACAAACTGAAGCTTACTCATGCATGGCTAAAATAACCATAGAGGAAAAGCAACAAAAAAAAGTGTCATTTAACCACCACTTCAAGTATATAAATGTAGCCTGCAAATGAGTATATAACGGAATAATGGAACAGAAAACATTAGACCCATAGTTCTGCTGTTCCCTGCACACTGTATAGACAGAGCATTTCATGCTAACAATGATGTGTAAAACCATGAGAAAAAACAAACAAACAGATGATAACATTAAGCTAACAGCCATATCAATGACAATGCTGATCCTGAACAGTATAGTGATGCAACAGTTTGACAAATTAATTTTTGTGAGATTAAAAATTAAGAAGGCACAATGGTTGCTGTCAGTAAAAAAGTTCAATAAATACAGGAAAAAAACTGGAAATTTCAACTGAGAAAAACTGTTATCTATATAGGTTTTGATTTTGTACAGTGCAAACAAATATAAGTAAACATCTTTGAACAAAACAGATAAGCTTCCTATTGGCTGCAGTTTAAGAACTTGTTAATATAAAGTTAAATCTTGGCTTATGTTGGGGAAAGGGGTACTGCATATTTTCAAGACACGTCATCTTAAATTTGAAGAGTAGCAGCAAAAAAAAGAAAAAAAGAAAAAAGAACACTGACCTTGCATTTCAATAACCAATATCATTTCACTTATTTTTACATATAGCTCATTTTACAATCTATACATCTGACATTTACACAAGAGAATACACCAGTTATACAGCACATTTTAAAATAGTTTCCCTCTTTTTAGTATTAAAATATATATATATATATATATTTATAAATGTCTATTGAAGACCTTTTTAATAATTTTAAAATAAATCCTCTTGTCTGTGTGAGGTCTATGTACAGTTCAAAGAGATAAAAGACACTGGGCTGAGGTTGGGAACTTCCCAAAAACAGCCAGAGATTCCAGACAAAGGGATGTGGGGGCTGGGGGCAGTCTAGCAATCTTTGGCTGCTTGAATCCATGCACCACCTGCAACACACGTAAAAGATAGAACATGGTCACAATCAGTACGGACAGATGCCTGCTTTTTCCAAATAATCTAAAATACACAAATCTCTACTATTGGGATTTGAAATATTAAGCCATAAAAAGGTTAAAATCTTTACCTAGTGTCTGGTTAGCTTGATGCTGGCTTTTTTCTGTGGATTCCAGATCTTGAAGTTCTAAAGAGTCCCTCTTATAATGTGTAGCTTTCCCATATGTTTGAGAAGTCCTCTTAGAGTCATCAAAAGAGTCTGACTCGTTATCCTCAAAACCCTCATGCATGTAACCCTGGTACGACCCCGGCAAACTGGGGTGCACTGCCACTGTCACAGAGGCTGTTGCTGTTACCATGGTGATGGCATTGTTAGAGCGCTGCAATGTCCCAGGGCTGTGTGCTGGGGCTGTAGTCCTGTTTTGCTGCTGCCCTCTCCCTGGTTGTGGCCCTGGGCCACACTGAGTAGTCCTACGAGGACAGTGGGCCCTGTCGCTAGGTAAATGTTGTCTCCTCTGCCCTTGGTACTCGTGTTTGTTGTCCCATCGTGTGATCTGTGAACTGACCGAGTTGACAGCATTCTGCGTTGACTCGCTGTTCTGTCCTTTAGAGCTGCTTTCATCAAAAGGCTTCACCACCTTGGAGGCAAAAACAAGCATAAAACACATTACAAAAGGGTTCAATAGCAGCTACATCGTAAGCAGTTTGATTCCTAATGTTTTCTGTCAGGTCAGCTTACTGTGAGCTTAGGGAAGCTGGGGTTCTTGCTGGCTTCAAGCAGAATATGAGAGGTTGGAGGTTGAGCTGGTGGTGTGATGTATGTGCTCCTGTCACAGTACTTATACTCCTCCTCGCCGAAGCCAGAGGTTGTCGTAGTTTCAGAATAGTATTCAGAGTCAGAGGTCTCAGAGAACGCCTGACGTGGTCCCTTGGGGATGTGCCCAGCATAGTACCCATGGTGGTTCATAGGAGGAGGCATGGGCTCAGGAGAGGGACTTTGTAAATGATTGCCGTTGTTAGCGGGTATGACCTCAGCTGGTGGGCCCATAAGCGAAAGCAGTACCGGAAGTAACACCAAACCGTTCAGGATCCCCAACAATGTCAGTATAGCCAACACTGCAAAGAAGTATCTGCAAAAGAGAACACAAATGAAGAGAATATTAAAGCTAAAGCAGCCCCCAACCATCCACAGCATATTCAAACAAGATATGAGACAATGTGATCATCATCCAAGAGAGGAAGGTCATATACAAGACTTCTTGTAGGATGCTCTTATCCATCGTTTTTTTCCTACATTCCCTCTCCTTGCTTCCTCTGCCCTGGCGACCTGACAAAGCTGGAGAGAAATTCCTGGGTTCCATCTTTGTAGCTAGTGCTCACTCTCTCTCCCTCTGGGAGCCCTCATCTATCACCACTGCCCTGCCACTTCCTGAGGAGATGTGTTTGCATTAGTGAGCAGATTCTACGCGTCAGAAACAGTCACCCCTCTCCATTGCTTTTCCCCCTCTGCTTCCCTCCCTCTGGCTAAAAGCTGCCACTGCTGTTAATGCAATTTTCTCCTCAGCAACTTAATACCCTCTCTTATTAAGATCCTATTTCACCCTGGCCAGGGCACGCCACCTTTGTGTTTACACTGGGAAGGACAGGCCAGACCTTTGCTTTCTACATTTTTCTTCCTCTTACTCTAACTCCTCCTGGCCCTCAACAGCCATGTTGGTTCAAGAGCTAATCACGCAACACAATCGTGGATATCTGCTAAAAGGTTTTTTTTTTTTTACATGTGCAATAAACTGTTATGCGCAAAACCTGTAAAAGTGACCCTAGAGTCCATCAACAAGAATTCCTGCATTCAACAAGTATTCTGAGTGCGAAGGGGATTTGTTCTGAGAAATATCTCTCTTATTAGTCCAAACCGTTCTGAGTAAGACTAATACTAAGACTAGTTATTTTCTCAGTGGAGGTGACTAATGCAGGAACATTAATCCAGTGCTGAAGACAAGCAGGAAACACCACCCTCCAACTCCAAAGCCAAGAACCTGGAGGTCTGGTTGGCACAGGCACTAGCAGGTCTGGTAGAGCAGTGTAAAGGGGTGCAGAGTTGCTTAAGACTGAAAACTTATGTTTGAATGAAGGGGCCTAGGGAGAGGGTGGTGAATGAGGTTTCCCAGGCTTTAACTCTTGGGTGAGTGCTAGATGCTAGCAGTAAAGGCTAAAGATATAAGGCTGAAAAGTAGAGGCTGAAGATATAAGGCTGAGAAGACCATTATTCGTTTTGCACTGTATACTGGCTTGCGTGTTAACATGTAGGGCTCACTAATAAGCTGCAGGGCTGTGGGGGTGTCTGTGCCTCTGTGCTCCAGCTCAGAGCATTGAGGGAGGGCTCTGATTCACCACAAGAAAGACAGTGCATGAGAAAATTAGAGAGCACTCCAGTTAAATGGTTACACTAAAAAGAGACAATTCAGCTGTTTTAGCTGTGGTTAAGAATTCTGGAGGTAAGAAAAAGAGGAACAGAATCTGGAAAAAAGTCTGGAATGTTCATTTAACCTCCCACCCTCTGACCATTTTTGTTTCTGTCGCATCTACAAGAACCTTGGGTTTAAGAAAGAAAGACAGAGGGGGAAAAGTTCATCTTTGGCATATCTGCTTGGAGCATTCCAGACATACAGTGGAAACTGCTGTCCACTGACCTGTCTCCTCCAGTGAAGCCATGTGTTTACTTTGGCTGTCTGAGAACCGTCAAACAAATGAATAAAAAAACCCTGTTAAAAAGATTACAGGTCTGACGGTCATCGCACCACTGAACCTCCATTTTGGATCTATTTTGGTTTTGTCTCTATCGCGGCTCCCTAAGGAACTGAGCCCGGTACTGTATCACAGAACCTCTGGTTTTAAAAGACTATAATTACCTATTTTCAGTCATTATGCTCAGTCAGGGAGAGGTAATATTTAAATTGACCTCTAAAACCCAAATTTCCAAGGTGGCCCGTCGGGGTCTGTGCATACAGCGCGCCACTAACGGAGACTCTGGTCAGAATTATATGCCATTTTTAGACCAGAGACTGAGCTATGCTATGGGTTTCTCAGATGGAGTGGTTTCTCCTCTCCTTCCCCCCAATTCTCTCATGTCTGATTCATAAACATAGATGAATCAGACAGCTTGAGTGTGAACCGTTTTCTTTTTCAGTCATCTCTCTCTAAGGAGATGGCTGATAACACTTTGATAGGAGTTTGAGAAAGGCACAATCATCCTTTCAGCACAGTTTGTAATGTTCATTGAAAACATGAAGGCTGTTTAAGAATGGAAAAAATCAGACAAAGCAGCCAACCATCTCTGGCTGCACTTATGTCCACCTTTTGTTAGTTAAAGGCGCTCATTCTGTCTGACAGTCCTGTATACATGAAAAAATGGAAAAGGGGTGCATGTTTATTTTAATAAGTCAACATTCCGAAAGTGGAGCATGATTTATTTAAGGAGTAAAAAAGAAAAAGAAAAAAAGGGGGGAAAAAGACTAAACCATCCACAGGCCCCGCCTGGGTTAGACCTCCAGAGTAGACCTAGTGTTAGGAATTCTGTTGTTTATATAAACTGTAATCTTTTCCATTCCAAGTCAGGGGTTGGAAAGGGTGGCTCGTTCTTAGAGGGGCCGCTGAGCTTGTTCTCCTGTTTATTCAGTGTCCCATAGCCAGGAGATGTTTACAGCAATGTATTTATGCTACTCCCCAGCTAGAGGGCCAGACCTCTCTCTCTCTACATCTAAACAGGACCTCCCACTGTGAATGCCCCAGTGCTGGCACACCGCTTGCACCAAATGGTTTGCTCCAACCCCCAATCTTTCCTCCAGCTTTAGCACTGTCCTAAAACAATCTGCTCTAACACCCTCCTGCAGTTACCTGGAAGACCCAAACCTCTTCCTCATATCTCATAGTTACTCTTTGGTGCAAAAAGTGGGTGCTTGAAAACAAATGATCAAGAGGCATATTTTACATTTTCAACATGCAGCTATGTTGTGCTGGGTCCTCCAACTAAGTAAATTTTGTGTCATGGGTCTCTTTTTGGCGGCTCTCAAAGTTGTGGTTTGCTTTCAGCAGAGCCCAAATTCAGTTGAAAAAAACTACTATTTGGCTTTTTTTTTCTTCCTGTGAATCAGGCATTAGACCAGGTGGAAAAGCTGCCCAATTTAATGGCTAGAGGGAGTTCACAACCAAATCATTGGACTGTTGACGACCTCCCCGCATTCAGGGTGCAAGTGTGTGCATGTTGAGTCACCGGACAGTGGGTTGTATGTTTACATGTTTACAAGCAGCTGCTGCACTCCATTGATGTTTCCTCCATTTGTTGTGCATTCAAGAAGCTCAAGGATGTTTGTAAGAGTGCTGTGGTGGTCTAAGGGTAGTTGGAGACTGACAACACCAGGTGATGGGGAGGCAAACGTTACCACCTGTAACCTTGAGCCACATGGACAACTGTCTCCCTGAATAAGGCCTGCCACCATTTTAAAAGGCAGCATATGGACCTGCCTGGAGAAGTGTCAATCACTCACCTCATAATGAAGTCAAACTCTGAGCCAGCAAGCATGAGCACTCCCAGCAGAGTGGAGATGGCGCCGTCAATCACAGGAGCGAACATATGCTCCATAGCCACGGCTGAACGAGTGTTCCTGTCCCCAATGGCAGTCAGGAAACCCTACAACAGAGAGAAAATAGATAGAATGAAAATGTACTTCTGCTATTGAAATCAAATAAAGCAAATACTGATGAATTACTGTGCAAGATGATCTTACCAGTGCAATGTGCACAGTAAACTCCACTCCAATACCAACGGAGGCTATAAGGATGACCACGGGAATGGCACTCAGCTTGATACCAATTAGGCCCATGATGCCAAAAAGTTCCACTGTCATCATGGCCAAAATAAAAACCTGGGAGCAAAAAAAAAAGACTAGCACATTAGCAGCTACATCACAAGAAACTATGTGCATTGAAATAGCTCTAAATGAATCACAATGCAGAAATGAATCACTGGGCCAATATCCTCTACATTTCACTGTCATCTGCCCCAAGTATCAGATTACCTAATGGCCATGTCATGGCCACTCCTCATGTCTTCTCATTTTCAGGCGTACGGAAATTAGTGACACTATATGATAAAAGAGCATAAGGACCATTCTGCTCTTGTGTTCCTGGTGCAGTGTAGTCTTTAGTGCTTTCCTACTCATGAGAAACTGTTTTTTAATAAAATAAATAGGGAACTTGGTTAAGTCTTTGCCCTGAAAACTTTTGATGTTGGCAGGGGTCCCAATTTAGTCATGCTTTAATTGGAGATGGTAAAATCCATTTTACTGTGGCTCCATATAGGCTGTGAAACTGAAGATGACAGAACTGATTTTGAGTAAAAAAAAAAGAAAAAAAAGTGCTCTAAACAGTTTGCTTTATCATTTAAATAAATGCAATAGGCATTTACACTCAAATGAGTTTGACATATTACAGCTAAGCCAGAAATACATGTCAAGCAAAGCAAATGGCTACTTCTAGTTTCCTTGATTCTTCATGTTGATCTGAGGATCCCACCAGCCTGTGTGAAACACCTCCTAGCCCCTAAACTAACCCACCCACCCACTACCCCCACTACATCCAGTCCCTGATGGATGGGTTTAGCAGGCCAAGGTCGTGACTGGGCAGATCCGTCCTGTCCCCAAATTTCTGGACAAAGGCAGTTGGAGGTAAAAGCCTTCAGGAGAGCTTTGCATTTCTTCTTTAGAAAGTCTTGCTGCCCTCATTTGAATGACAAAAGAGATGAGGGGGAGAGTACGTATATGTGTAACTGTGTGTTTATATGTGTCTATGCAAGCAGCACCCTCTGGACAACCCGCAAAGACCCTCCCCAGAAAACTGCCCTGGTGGCAAAGTTATTGAGCTGTGTTGAGGGGATCAGAGAGAAACAAGAGAAATAAGAGAATAGAGAAAAATGCTAGAAAAGAAGAGAGTTAGAAATGGATTAGGGTGAGAGGAAGGCAGACTTACAATGATGCCTGCGGTCCAGGGGTTGAGCAGGAGGATGGCGCACACCAGGAAGGTGCAGGCAAGCACTACGCTGATGGACAGCAAGAACCAGTGGCGCAGACCAATGTACTGTTCCCAAAACAAAAAGGGGTAGCCATTGGGATAGTTCTGGATTCCCTGCCGCATGAACTCTTCGCAGATTGTGCGCACACTCTCAATGGCTTCAATAAAGTCTGAGGCTTGTCTGAGGCCATTTAGGTAAAAAGGAAACTGAGCAAATTCTAGAGGCTCTGCCGCAGGGACTGAAAGAGAAGAGAAGTAATGCTCTTAGACACAAACACATGCTACTTCTGAAACATATCCATAAATACTGTATGACAACCTGTATAATGTCGCCTTCTGGGTTTACTTACTGCGAAGGTTCTCCCCAGTGGTGTCGTACTTATCATGGATCCACTCCCGAGGATGGGGGTAAAAGTTGGCTTGGGAGGCAGCATAGCCCAGCGGATCATTACTGACCCATACCGTCAGGTAGATGTAAAAAACCTCTGGTGGAATGAGACCATCCTGATCCACCAGGCGACGGGATGTAAGCTTTAAAAGAGACAAAATGTGTAAATGTAAGTTTTGGGATAGATGGCAAAGTCTTGAAGCCGTATTTAAACTGAATGAACCAATAGTTGACCACACACCTGGCTGTAGTTGAAAGGGTCTTTCTTAGAGCCAGTTTGTATGAGAAGCTTGTAGGCCAGTGCTCCATCCTCTGTGCCATTGTGATAGCTGTCAGAGGTGATCCTGCCAGCTTCCCAATCAGCATCAAATGTAGCTTGAAGACCTACATGGATCATGAACATGTACAATTAGACCAACTGTGAGAAAGACGTTCAAACCTTCCGACTTTTCTATTCACAGCTCAGTAAACTATGGCAGAAGATTGTTAAAATCACCCCTCCCTTAGATAGGGGGCAAAAAACCAGGGTCAGATTTAATGCCAATCCACACACACAAACAGGCATATAAACCAAAACAGAGCTCCATCTTTCTGCCTGGTGCTGAATAAATGTGTGTGGGCTGAATAAACTAACCAGAGAAAGCCTTTCGTGCTCTCCAAATTACAAAGTCTGGCAACAGCTGAAAAACAGTTTCCACAACCATTCTGTAATTACAGAGATCTCCTCACAAGAAAAGGAAATAGCAATGGGGAGAAATAGAGAATTTTTAAACTACCTTCAGTTTCCACAACCTTTTAAAATAAATAGCTTCTTTTCAACTTGTTGGGTTTTAACTATTGTGGATTCACCTCACGGTTAAGCTCTCAGTACAAACTAATGTGAGCAGAGGGGTCACAAACAGTCTGAGATAACCCCTGACCCTCCCATAATCCTCTCTATGTCCAGGTTGGAGGAACACAAAAGCCGATGACAGAAGTGAACTTTCACTGAACTCTTTCTATCACCTTCAGAGATAAGAGCATTTCCCACACAACGAGTGAACACAACTGAAAATGCTACTTTATGTGGCATCTTTCACCATATCTATGCAAATTTATTTACTAATATTTTGTAGATGCTGATGCCTAATCTATGACTAACACAATAGTGCAATACTGACAAGTTATGGTCTAAAATTTTTACACTAAGTTTTAAGCAATCTGAAAAATAGTAGAAAACCAGTAGCCTTAGCAAGCACCACTAATGAAAAAGAGCTCATTGTGAAACAAAGGCTTACCTTTGAGCCAATCCTGGAAGTAGTGCAGCCACATTCTGGGAAGTTTGTGATTGCTGTCTTTAACTACGTATTTTACAGAGTTGAAGGCATTGTGAAGTTGTAGAAGCTGTCTTTGAGAACGTGCATAGTCGAAGCCATCCATGGTAACCAGGTACATGTTATAGAATGAGAAGTATTTAAACTGGGCAGTGATGAAGTCATACTCCTTTGTATCCCTGGGGACAATATCAGTCAAGTAAAGTCCATCATGAACCATTGTGGTTCCATAGAGGCTGAGGCTGAGAAGAGCCACAAAAACGACAACCACTACAGTCTTAGTTTCAGGCTTTAGCAACAGAGGGGCATACTTTTCCCGTGCAAAGCTTGACAGATTCCAGCGAAAGAAGGGCAGAGGCACACACTCTCGTCCCTCTTTGGGCTCCTCCACCTGAGCTAGAAGGTCTCGGGTGGAGCTGGAGGTAGTGAACAGCTGGGAGCCGTAAGGGTCAGCGGTGGGAGTGGGTGTGGATAGGACCATGGATGGAGGACTGGTGGAGATTTGGGAGGTGGGTGGCAGGATGGTGACAATATGTTGGCCAGCTGCATCACACTGGGTGAAGGCCTGCACAGTGGTGGTGATGTGGGTGCTGGTGGTTATAGTTGATCCAGTGTAGGTGGTGGTGGTCGGAGCATGCTGGTGGTTGTCGTTAGCGTCGGAGAACTCCTGAGGTCGGATCTGGATCACCCGGGATGAACAGGGACTGGAGAAAAGAAACATCTCACAGTAAACATCTTGAGCACCACAGGCTTTGGCATTGTAAAATGGACTGAGATTAAGTAAGAGGACAGTGCATCTTAGTTACCTGTAGAAACAGCACAGGATGTCCAGTCTTTTATCCTCCCGCCTCTGCAGGTCCAAGCTCAGAATGGCAGGGAAGATCAGCAGAACCATGGCAAAGTTAAAGACCACCACAATTGCTGCCTGAAAAAAAGAGTGAGAGAGAAAGAGAGACTTTAGGATAGAGGCCAAGTCTTTTCGTTCATGAGTTCTACGCTGCCACCCGACTCCACAGCTGCTGTCTGAACTTGATAAAAAACTCTGCATTCAGGATCCCTCGCTGTTTTAGTGCCTCGGATTGAATCCCAGAAAGTAAAATATGCACCCTAAATCAACCAGAAACCCCCTCCCCACTCACTCCACAAATAGTCAACAATCCAAGGAAAGGGTACTCCCAAGGTCACAGCGAGTCTGAGCAGAACCAACCCCCCAACTCCGCCAACCTCAGACAGACATTACATTCTGTATCATTACAGCACAGACCACCCAGTGTTAGCCTGGGGAGATCAGTGAAGCACAGTCTGATGGCTGGGTGATATAGTGATATGTATTCACCCATCTCATTTCCCCCCACCTGAAAAACAGGCTATGACATTAGTTGGATGTAGGGGTTTGACCATAAAATAGAGAGAAAGAATGTGAGAAAGAGAAACAACAAATGCTGTCCTCACTTTGAATTAACTTTGACTGCTCATTTATTAAAGCCACGTTTCATTGCCCATTTCATTGGTGACCATTATAGCCAGTTTTTCTGAATGGGCAGCACAGGGCGCAATGGTTTATGACATGTACTCACACTCAAAATACACACTCGTACCTGAAGTGAGAAGGCCCTGAGAGCAGGAATAGGCACTAGGGCAGCCATGAAGAAAGCAATCATGTTATTGATGGAGGTGAGAGCCACACTGGTGCCAGTTCTTCTCAGGCAGTCACCTGTTCTCTCCTATGGAGAGGAATGGCAAGGAATTAGTTGTGATCTTCAACAACAACAGAAAGTCTAGGCAACATTTAATCCCCTAGAAGGCATTATCCAGAGCGTATTCATGAGATACCTTGAATGGGATGTTAGATCTGGCCTCGGTGAAGGAATGAGCCAGCAAGAACATGTCATCAACTCCAATGCCCAGGGCCAGGAATGGCAGCACCTGTGGAGGAACGCAAAGCTCTGAATTACAGCCAAGCCCTGAGGGTGAGTGTGAATTTAAGACGTTTAGGTGTGTATTTACCTGCGTGGTGGCAGCATTAAAGGACAGCCCCAACAGTGAGCACAGTCCAAGTCCCGCAGCAACAGATAGTGCGACTAGCAGCACTCCTGCCAGCCCTACAGCACCCTGAGATTTAGCACAGTCCCAGCGGAGCATGGTCACGCATGCGTATGCCAGCTGTGCATAGAAAGACACATGTAAGGGAATAGCTCCACACATATGGAGACACCCTCATCACATTTCCATTAGCCTTAACTAGAGTTTCCACAGTTATGGATGTCTTACCATGAGCAGATAACCACCTGCCACCCTGATTACGCTGACGTCGGAGAAAGATTTCATGATGTCATTAAGAGTGGTGGTAGAGAAGGCGTAAACACTGGATGAAGAGTTCTGAGGAATGCTCCCATGGACAACCTAGAAACAAAAATCACAATTTTAAACATCCAGAGAATGCAACTACATGATTTTGAGCATTTGTATTGGAAAGAGCATATGTATCTGTCAAACCAAAGATACCTCTTGTGACTCACTGCAATTTAATCAATTTCAGCATGAGCAAAGTCGCTTAGCCTAGCATTGTGTTTTGAACAAACTTGTGCACACATTGCAGAACACAAAACAAATATTGAATTACTTTTTCCGACAAGCCAAAAAATATTCATTCTACTGTGGGCCGTACCCTCATCCACCTCTTATTTTATCCTAATAATACACAAACAAGATGCACGAGACCCTATGAAGCTTGACAAGCGAGAAATAATGAGCACAGATGCCAGAGGTCAGAGGTCAGATGGATCAGATGAGATCACATGGTCTCTCAGGCTACTCCATCAGCACCATGAATGGCCGACAAACTTAAGGGGAAAGGAATACCCCAACACTTTGTTTTTACAGTGCCCTATCCCCCCAACCTCCCCTGACTTCACTTCCCCTTCTCTTGCTCTCTTTCTGAGGCAGTAGACATTATTGAAGGCTCTTCTCTCTCTCTCTCTCTCTCTCTAATTTTCTCTCTTTCAGTCAACATGCTGGGTGTCAGTTATCACAAAAACAGCTTGTTCCTATAACTGGGAGTTTGTCAGTGGCCTCCTTGGAAGACTCCGTTTACTAGGCAGCTGAGGATTGATGGAATTCAGGCAGACGTTGCCATCCTCTGGTCTAAGGAAAACAACCCTCTTGCACCACTTGTGACCTTATACACTCTTTTTACCTTTCCACCCCAGCCGGGAACCCTCCATGGTCACTGAAACCATTCAGATCTCACAAAGTGACCATTTGGGATCTGTTATGAAATAGGAAATTACCTCAACAAACTTCCTCTGCCAGGACTCCAAGATGGCAGTGGCCTTGTCCTCATTCCAATTGATGTCATGGATCTCATAATCGTCTTTAAAGTGCTCATAGAGCTGTTTGGGACTCATGAGGAGGAACATGGTTTGAAGGGCCTCCGCACTGTAGGGGGAAATACAGAGGACTAAGTGAGATCAGAACGTACAAATATGCATGTGCAAATACCATTGTGTAGCATGGTGAGTTAATAGGCAGACATGTTATAATAAAGGCTGAAATAATGCGTGTGGTCCCTCTCAGGCTGTTGTAAATCACACTTCCACTGAGATTAGAACAATGCTCAAATGCTGGGCAGAAGGCCAGTGTCCCGCTCTCTGCAGAGACTTTCATTTATTGCAGATTAAACTCTGCATTGAAAATACACATACACATATGATATTAAATTACAGGTGTCTAATACATTTACTTTTGATTTTTTGTTTACCCACAGTTTGTTTACTTTGTATCATATGCTCTTTTTTCTGTTCAATATGTTTTCATTTTCCTCCACTCTGCATTTCAGATCCGTCCATAGGTTATGCGGCTGTCCATCATGTTTAATTGGTCTTTCCTATACTGGGGTCAGAGGTGGAAACTGATCCCTCTTCATGTAAGGAATTCCTTGGATGTGTGAGGTTATTAGGAGTCAGAACGATTCCTCCCTCTCTCTCCACCTCTGTCTCTTTCTGATTTTCTCTCTCACTTTCTCTCTTGTCAGGGCCTCCTAAGAGAGGCCCACCCACACACCCCCTCCTCATGACTCTCCTTCTTTCTTTCCCCCTTTCTCACCTCTGCAAGGCATTCTGGGAGTCCTTTACTCTTTCACCCAGGATCAACTCCTCCTGCCAGTGCATGAACTTCTTGGAGAAACCATGGCAACCACCCCGAAGTTCAGCAGCAATGTCGGGGACCTAAATAAAACAGACCACACATTTAAAATCTACAGACTCATATTAAGACATCGTCATTTGCATTACAACACTGTTCCCACCTGCCATGGGTCCTTATTAGGGGCACTGTAAGGGCAGTCTGTGTCGTTAGGATCCAAGCATGGGCGGTTCATGTAGGCATGGCCAACCTGAGCCTTATCCAGCATCTCTCGAAAGCCCTCTAAAGATGTAAACTGGCTCAACTCTTCCATTAGCTTGAGGGGGTCCAGATTCATCCACTGAATGTCAGGCATGCCCCTACAACAACAGACAACAAAATTGAGACGCATTTTAAGCAGGCTAAATCAATTCTACAACTTTTTCAAAAGATAGCATGCTTTTTCCAAGCAATCGCCCTTTCCCCTTCCCTGCAGCTGCTTCTCCAAGCCTGCCGGCACCAGTCCCTCCCTGGTGGTGGTGGACTACAGATGCCGCATAAAGTAGCGTTTATTATCCTGTTACACGGAGGGGCATAATGTGCCGGCGGTCTACAGGCTGCTGTCTCTTAACTTTGTGCATCGAGTCATAACGATTACCTCTGCCTCTAAAACATCTTGATAACGATGAAGGCAGGCAGCGAGAATGCTGGGAAGGGCTGTGCCGACTATCTTGAATGCTGCTTTGAGCTCAGTGTTCTCAACCCCTCTCTCTGCAGTTTTTAATCTATCTTCTCTCAGTCAGTGGGTATTGAGAGAGTGGACTGTTGTCTATTGACGTGCCAAGGACTAATTCTCTAGGTGTAGTAAAGTTACAGTTGGACTCTTTTAACATTCTAATTTGTTACAAGGGAAGTCTTCAGTAGGGGTGGTTCTTCTGGGAAGCACTAATAACAAGAAGATTGCAAAATTGTAACAATATTACATTGTCAAGGTCTTGAAAATTAAAACTATTATACATCACAAGAAAAAGAAACAACACTCCCAGTCAACACCTATGTAGCTAAGAAAATGCCTCAGAAGCCAGAGTGATACCCCCTGAGTGAGAGAGGGGCCTTTCACTGTGATGAGTATTTGTGGGTAAAGAAGAATTAAAGTGAATAGTGTCCTAACTCCAGGACCAATCTCACTCTAATAACTCATGAAGAGCAGCTTCAAATAAAGCTGGTCCTCTCCCATTCCCACATACCAAGCGCCTTTGCTCCTGCTTGCAAAGAGTCTCCTTTATCTCCTATTTTTTGCTTGAGTGAACCAGCCTGGGCCCTTTTGTTTTTCCATAGATTGCTGCTCTTTGTTCCCTCAAGTTTTTTCTCCCTCCCTCTCTCTCTCTCTCTCTCTCTCTCTCTCTCTCTCTTAGAAAAAAAAAACAGCTGAACTGAAGCGGAAGCCTGAGAGGACATTAGCCTCAGTGGCTAACTCAAGCCCTCTTCATACATGGCCAAATAGAGAAATTAATACAATGAATAACAATATTTTTAAAGGTCACTCATCCTTCTCGGAAAATCGAGGTATTAGTACCGAAAGAGGAAAAAAGTCCCTATGAGAATTGACAGAATCTGTCTTAACCAATTGAAAAATAGCCATTTTTTTGTCCAGCATGAATTTAGAAATGCAATTTATCGGGGGAAGGGTGGCAGCATAGAATACAATTTATACATTTCCCTTCAACATAATATAAAGGAGGTATTTTGGGTTGAAATGTAGACTACAATGTCTAATGTCCACAGTTAATTTCTCCCACTTTTCTGTCCCTCTTTTTTCTCTCTGGGCCCACGACTTGAATAATGCCCATTTTATTTGTTACAGAATACAATTTATCAATTTTCCTTCAACAAAATATTAAGGAGGTAGTTTGGGTGGAAGTGTAAACTACAATGTCTAATCTCCACAGTTAATTTCTCCCACTTTTCCATCCCTATTTTTTCTCTCTGGGCCCACGACTTGAATAATGCCCATTTTATTTGTTGGACAACTTACAGCTCCAAGCCTGGGCGATTACCATGAGAATGCACAGTGTTACCCAGTGCTGACAAAGCCGGGTCCCCTCCAGGGCCCCCTCACTGATGGACACTCACTCGTAAACTGAAAGAATGCTTACCATTGTCTGACCCAAAAGCTCCCCTG
>JAPMOL010480949.1:0-10102 GCA_029874575.1 Iberochondrostoma lemmingii | reverse complement strand
GTGTGCAATGGCCTTTACTGAAATAAATAACGCCGTTAGTAACGGCGTTTATTTATAACGCCGTTATTTCCATCACTGATCATGATACACATCCGATATTCTCCCAACTGTTTACATTCACTTAACCCTCATGCTCTTTGCGTGTCGAACAAAAATGACCGAAGAGCATCAGAGGGTTAAGATATAACCGACTGTGTCTACGAGAATACTCGCCAAAACTGACATTTTGTCATAATTGTGTTTATTTGTCCTTTCAAGCGTGGAAAAAGGTGAAAGAGTGCTCAATTCAGTAAACGTGATCTGATTTAAAGGGTGGCTTTCTGTGTGCGCAAAGAAAATCGGCCTGAATTGAACTCTTTTAAGTGTCATCACGCTTTTTCAGATATGCCTGCTCTTCTCTTTCTCCCAGACATTAACATTTTTTAACGTTGTATGAGACATGCAGCAAGTGTATGCCAACTTATGTTCCGCCGGGAAAATCAGCACGCTACAACTTAAGTAGTTCAAGTCAATTCAAGTAGTTCATCGGTTCTGACTGGATCTCTTCCCAAATCATCCCTCCTTAACATTTTCATCTTGTTTTTTTTCATTCACAAAAATGTCAATAGATTTTCATCATAGTTTTTGTCATTCAAAACTGTTTTTTATTTAGTTATCTCCTTTTTGGCAATAAACAAAATTACGCTGATGAAAATTATGATGCAGATTATTTGTCAATGAGATTAACACTGTAAAATTGTTAAATTTACTGAACAATCCATTATTTAAATGAGCAAATGCTCATTGTGAACCTAATTTGTAATTTTCTGACACCGCTCACTTGTTTCCTCCAGTCCAGATTGAACTTAAGTATCTCCTCCAATGTCAATTAGGGCTAAATCTATTATCGCGCCTTCTCTCCTCTCATTTTCCTCACTTCTGCTCAACTTCATTATTATTATTTTTTACTATGTAGCAGGAGTTTAATATTGAACACTTGCAATAAATTATTGATTTATAATCTTTTAGATAATGCTGAATGCAGAGATGTGTAAAGCATATTAAACAGCCAGCCGGTAATTATCGCAAAATAAACCCCAACAGGGTGATCAGGACCCTGAAACACTTTCATGTATACTAATACTAAACTGCCCAAAGAAACCAAAAGACAGATCAGTGCCATCTAGCAAAAACACATCAGTTAAATTAAGCTTTGAGACAAATGCCCTGTTTGCTGAAACAGACTCGACGAGTTTGATAAATACCCCAAACGACTGATTTGAAATTAAATATTGGTAAATGTTCAACGCTTCTTGAAGCAGTGTTCCAAAAGCAGCCATCACTACTATAGTGTTGCTATGGACGATGAGGGTAATAACTGACCTCAGTTGATCAGTCCAAGTATTCCAAAGAGCTGTTATAAGATCATTTGTTAAACCTGGTTTGTAGGTTTTGCCCATTACCACAATTTCGCTCTCTATGTAAACACTTTACTAGCATTTAATGTATGCGTGTCCATTTACGTTTTGACCGAAAATCCAGAGAAAAACTATTTCAATGAATCCTTTCTCATTAAACTGTGTTGGACAATATACTCAAACAATCACTCAGATCACAAAGACCAATGTTTCCCCCCTAAAACCCTCAAAGTATATTTGGGGGGTACAGCTAGTTATCAGTAGCCTGAATGTGTGTTGATAAATGAGTGTAAGAAGAGTGAACATTTCAAAAGGGTTTCCACTAATTTCTGTTCAGCCAATTTCCCACACAACTGGGAAGGTACCGCCCAGTCGAAGAGCAAAAATGGCTGAATGCCGTTTGGAGGAACCGAACTGATTCACGTTGAGGTGAGTCCTTTACACTGGAAGCACTCTGATGGTTTCAAATTCAAACCAATGACTTGTGACCTTGAATATTCTAGACCCCGTTCGTCTGATTGATTGAAAAGAACCGATTCAACAGAGTTGTTCTCCCTTTCATACACACAATGTTACCAACAAATTCAAATATTCATTCATACCATATTACATGCACTGTACTGCAGAACCAATTGTGTAGTCTCACTCTGAAGCCCATAGTCTGGAATCCATTAAATGCCCATAGACCATACTGCAGAGTCTATAGCGCAGCTGTGTTTGATGATTACAGAGGGAATGTATAGAATGTTCTGCTACGTTTGTGAGTGTGACTTCTGGGAAATTAAGTCTGGTAATGGGTGAAGATTCTGATTCTGTGCGCTGAGTAAAGTTGGACTGTCAGGACCTGAGACATCAGCTTCAAAGCTCCAATAAGGTTTCATTCACTTCCAAAACAACAATAGTATCTTGGTTGTTTTAAATGTCATAATGTAACATGCTATCTCAGCCTCAGTCTAGACATTTCTCCTAAATATTATATATGCATTATTGATATAACTATCCAACGACTAAAAATCTGCCAAAAATGTCTCTCCTGACATTTTTAACTGTGCTGACAAGGTGAACAGTTGCTTGCAGGCTGTTTCCATTTGCATAGAGGGTAATTTCTGACACATCACTGACGATACCCTGTGGTAATGTGGCTGCATTAAGGATGGAAGGAGATTGCACACCTTCAGTATTTCTTTCTGTTGCAGTGATCAGATTACTTGACATTTCGTCAATATGTTTGCTGTCTTACTGCAGGCTATAAAAGGACATCAGCTGTTATCTTTGATAAAGGGGCTTTTACCTGTCAGCTCTTACCTATTTTTATTTTCAACAATTTGAGAATTATCTACTGTGCATTTATTCATTAATACTTCAGTCAGTACTACAATAATAACCTTTTGAATTGTAAAATTTTGAGAAATATTTCTAATTGTATCACTTATATGTATAGGAGAGACCGGGCTAATTTTGGGCTGTCCCATATGAAAGATGACCGATGACCAAACTCCTAAATGGCGATCCTACGTCGTACATTGAGATAGGTTCAAATATGGCCATTGTCACGGTCTTGCGACCAAAGATAGCCTGTAAATAATTGTACATTTGAGCAAAAAGCTAAGAAAAAGCAGTTTTTGTCAAACACTAAATCCAGATTGGGATTCAGAATGATGATCAAAACATACGGAGTAAATCGAGTCCATCACCACCCCTAAATCTTCACAGTTCTATATCTCATCCTGGGTCTACATTTCTTTCGGTAACATTAGGCAGTTTTAGATTTTCGTGTTATTTTACATATGCATCTGCATGCTATTGCTCGTTTCTGCTGCTTCTTCACATGTGTTATGATCAGAACATTCAGTACTCTTTCAGATGATGTGTAATAGCGCCTTATCATATAACAGTGAAAACATGGAAAGCCAGAAATTTCCATCAACGATGGGTGATCGTTGTCTCATAAATGACAGAAATTTCCGTCAACGGCAGGGGAAAGAGTTAATAGGTGGTGACAACCAGGCTGACATCAAAGAACTACAGTCTGTTTTGTCGCCTCACGTTGGCTGCGACAAAAAGTTGTGCTTCAACACGCAGCAAAGACTACAGCTGGCTGCCAACGAGCATGTGCGTTCTGCACCTGTGTGTATGGAAATAACTGTCTATATCAGCAGGTATCAATAGTTTATATTCAGCAGTCAAAAAGAGAAAATGTAACAAAGACTGTAGATATACAAACCGTAAACAAAGCAGCGCTTGCTTACCATTTGAATATAAATCATGTTGATCGCTTTCTTCATTCCAGGCGGCTCATGTTGTTATGCAAACATTCACGTACTGGAATGCTCAGGTAAGATGAAGTTAAACTAAAAGAGCCTTCTGTCTGTGCCATCTTGACTTTGCTCGCTTTCATCACTTTCGCTTTTATTCTCGATCACTGACTCGTTCGCTAAACTGAACAGCTAATCAGAGCGATCTCTCTCACCGATTAGTTCAACACGCTGAGCCCGACTAGAGCCGACATGTGAAGCACACCGCAAAAACTAACCCTGACAGAGATTCACTCACGGCCAACATTGGCCGAAGGCACACCTTCAGTATTTCTTTCTTTCAGTTGCAGTGATCAGATTACTTTTCAGATTACACAACAGCTTGGTGTGTCACGGCCTTTAAAGTCTCGCATACAAATTATTTTATGGGTGGACTCAAAGCTTGGAGTGTTGCAACTAACCCCAATAATCCCTAAAAAATATGTTAATTTTAATCTTTCTCTTGATGGCTTTTGATATTTTCTTCATTTTTATCAGTATAAGTCATCTGGATAGAATTTGGATAGGGATTTGGATAGATTAAAAAAATGATCTGTAGGAGTCTGAGGTATATGAGAGACTGTTTGCATTCTCTAGCTGAAGTGCATCATGTCAAAAGCTTTGGATTTTGATAAATATTGCAGTTCAAGGGTGTGTTAAAGACCTTCCAAATATTACTGTATAGTGCTAGAGCTGCTGTATGAACACCTGTAAATATTATTTTCATAGCGTAGTGCTTCCCTCATATATGTTGGTGGAGTGCAGGATGTGTGGGTGGAGGTTATGACTCAGGCCTTGGCACAAAATTCTGGTGGCAAAATACCCCCTCCTACATCATATGTCATAGGATTTCATCTCTCAAACAATATCATGCCATTCGTGAAAGGCATGACCAGTTATCTTGCCATCAGTTTCAATTTCCTCTTGTGTCTGACTTTCACAAAATCTCTAGCAGGGGTCCAGACCCCCTCCCATCCCCTGCACGTTTTTTTTTGCCAGCTGAGTATGGCAAACAGAAGATCAAGTGGAAGTCTTTTTTACACCTCTATACGCATACACACCTGCTCAGTAGCAATAATTTACACCTACCACTCTGGCTCTCAAGGGTTTGGTAA
This sequence comes from Iberochondrostoma lemmingii, assembly GCA_029874575.1. Classification (NCBI taxonomy): domain Eukaryota; kingdom Metazoa; phylum Chordata; class Actinopteri; order Cypriniformes; family Leuciscidae; genus Iberochondrostoma; species Iberochondrostoma lemmingii. Next base: position 5,296 of record JAPMOL010480949.1, on the reverse strand, counting down.
CCTTTGGAGAAAATCGGAAAAAAAGAAGAGGAAAATAGAATGAGAACTTTGATCTCAAACATGCAAGGACAAAGAGCTCACGAAAAATGAAAATAATGTCATCATTTACTCTCTTTCATGTTGTTCCAAACCTTTTTTGCCTCAAATCTATTTGTTGTACATTATCTCAGTGCGCACACTGGAAAACAATGATGTGTGCTGATTTTTATGGAGCGAGAAACGTTCTCTTTCTCTCCCCTCACCTTTTTTTTTTCTCCCTCTATTGTCTGGTTTCTTGCCAATCATCACGTCTTCCCGCACTCCCACACACATCTTTTCTTTTACTTACTCTACTCTTCTCTCTCACATGTAATTTCTCCTCCCTCATCTTGGCCTCTCCCTCATTGGACCTTTTTTTTTTTTTCACCATCTCATTCTCTAGAGGTCCTTTTATTCTTTCTTTGCATCCTTGAAGTCTCCACTTGCTTTGCACATTCTCTCCTCTCTCACATTGCCCAAACAAGCACGCACACGCACACGCACACGCACACGCACACGCACACGCACACGCACACGCACACGCACACGCACACACAGCAGTCTGCGTTAATGAAACATTAATGGGGCACAGACTGTGCCTCCTCTGCAGTCAGAGTTTGATCCTTACCCTTCAAAGCAAAGCACACATATGCACCCACAAGTAAAGCACAATCCTCTGCATTACCAGAACATTGTGTAAAGATAAAACGCCCAGCGCATCGGATACTTGAATGTTTTTTAGGACTTTTCTCTCTGAAGAGGTGATTAGATATCCCCTTTCAAGTTATGTTAACGTTGTCTGTGGCCTTTCATCAGCAACATCAAACATGCTAAAATACAATAAAAAAATCCAAAAATAAAATGCTGTTCACTCATTTCATTAAAACAGTCATTTTAGGTCACAACCAAAAAAATGATTTTTAGGTCTGTTGCGTAGAAATATGCTAAATACAACCCGAAAAAGTGCAGCAAATCATATACTCGTGCATAGTTCAGATAGGCAAAGCAACAGCAAGGTCATGAGTTTGACATATACATATAGGATAAGATGGTGTAATGATGAAAATCAACAAAGACCTTTGATTTGTTTCAACCCCCTCCAAGGGCATTTTGGAATTCCTAAAGGTATAGAGGTTCTGACAGTGATCAAGGCCTGATGTGTGTGAGGGTATGATAATTGTCACTCCTTTAGTACGGTGGGGGAAGCTGTAATCTTCTGATTGGTCAGTTTGAATGTCTCACATTTGACTTTCAGTTACATGGTCAAGGAAGGGATACATCTCTCTAGTCTTGGGGCTCTCCTCCTAGACTGGCTCTCTCTCTCTTCTCTTTTCTAAAGCTCTCTCTCTCTTCCTATCTCTCAGATAACATTCAACATATAAGCTGGGTGTGATTAATGGTATATATACGTTTTTATAAACTCATACATCTATTTTGTAACTAGTATATAGCCATAACCAGATATTGTCATTAAACCCTTTCAATTACAAATTATGTGCCAACTAGTTTTAATTTGATATTAACATTAATATGCAACCTATTGCAATACAATATCGTCACTACTGCAATGCTCTACCACATATTTTGTTATAATAACTGCGTTTATTTCTGTCATTGGTATAAGTAGCAGTGGGAGGTAGAATACATGAAATGGAAGTAGACATGAAAATCGCACTGTACAACATTGATCTAATAAACTTGGGTTTGACATGGCCACGACGCAAGTTAGTATAGAAGAATAAAATGTCATCAGTATGCGCTAGTGCTTAACCAATAGAGCAAGATGAATTGCACATTGGCAATTGTGGTTTTTATGTGCGCTGAAAAAAGAGGATGAAGCGAAAGAAGAGAATATGGATGCAGTCATGGCTAGGGAAAAGAGGGCAACTTGGCATGTAAAGTTTGCAAATGGAGCTTGAGGTAAGTTTTAGCGCCATGTCGTGTTGAATATGCCATTTCATGTTGCATTTTTATTTGCTTATCAGTAGACGTGGGTCGTAGCAAACCCATTTTGAGATGATCATGGTCAATTTCTGACACCATCACCTTTGGTCGCACAACGGCCATCTTTGAACATTTCTCAATGTACGATGTAGGACCACCAACCGCAAAAATCGCCACGATTGGTCATCTTTCGTATGGGACAGCCCAAAATCATACAATGCGTACTGGGCATAAGACTCTTCAGACAGTCTCCCAGTAAAGTAAAGCAAAACCAATGGCGTGTTTGGCTTCACCGTGGACCAAAGGTGCCTGTTGAAAGCTATAATGGCACAGCTTTGGTTTCCTGCTAGATTCTGGCAACTTTAAACCTGTAATTTTGTGACAGCAAGCTAGAGTATCTAAGGAGAGGACAGTGGGGAGGAGAAAGGAGAGGAGAGCTTATAAAAAACATGCCATGGAAAATCAAAAGTGAGACAGAGAGGTTTCTCTTTCTTATCTCTTGACTTCCTTGTTCTCCCCCCATGCAGCACACAGTTTATGTGTGTATGTGCTTTTGACAGTCAAAGGCCACACTACTGGGCCTCGATGAGGCATCTGAGCCTTTCACTGGCACTCACTCCCTAATGCTCACTCTTTAAATCCCCCTGCTTCTTTCTTCTGCTTCTCATCTCTCTGTAAAATAAGTTTTTGAGAAGCTCAAGTCGAGGAGCAAGTAAGGCCAGTGGTGGGACATTGTGATACACTAAACCCCTTGACACAGAAAGATGATGAAGCCTTTGCCTTGCACTGGCTCACTTGATTTTGCACAGACTTGCCTCAGAGTGTGGTTAAATAAACAAACAAACACACACACACACGCACGCACGCACGCACGCACGCACACACACACACACACACACACATATATGTGGACTCCTGCCATCAGTAAACCCCAGGTATGAACCGAACAGAAATCCTGTATATTTTTCTCAATATCTAATATACACCACTGTGAAGCTGGGAGTCAGTAAGATTTTTTTTTTTTTTTTTTAAGAAAAAAAAACAATCCTTTTATTCAGCAAGGATGCATTAAATTGATAGAAAGTTGACAGTAAAGACATTTAGTCAGTGTTTAAAATAAATGCTGTTCTTTTAAACTTTCTATTCAAAGAATCCTGAAAAATGCATCCACAAAAATACTATGCAGCACAGCAGCTTTCAACATCGATAACAGAAATGTTTCTTGAACACCAATCGGCAAATTAGAATGATTTCTGAAGAATCATGTGACACTGATTAGCCATTGTTAAAATTGTTCTTTTAAATTGTAATAATATTTTGCAATATTGATGTTTTTTTCTTTATTTTTTACTCAAATAAACATAGCCTTGGTGAGCACAAGAAACTTCTTTCAAAAAAAAAAGAAAAAAAAAGAGTGATCACTGTATTATTTAAAATGTTTTCTGAATTTCTGAAATGCTAAATGGATTTGAAAAGACATGAGCAAATTTAACCGAAGCTGAACATTTCTGTGTATCTCCATTGCATTTCGGGTTATCTAAAATGATTTTACTAGATTTTGAACCTTTTCAAAAAATTCCAGAGCATTGACAATGAATCACTTGTAATGGATTCTAACCTCATATAGATTTTGCCTGGTCATTTGGAAGTTGATGAATGGAAAGTAGCAGTGCATATTACATGATCAGGCTTTCTGCCAATAGTGGCTTATGATCTTTTCAAATGTAGTGCTGGCGCTGATCTTTGCTTGCAACCAGACAGAGAATTCACATTTTTGACAACATGTCTGCTTTAAGAAGACCTCGAAGATTATAGGTGAATAACAAATTAAATTGTTTACACAAATATAGTAAAACACTTCATAAGACTAAGAAAGTCATATGGACCGTTGCTTTATACTTTGACGGTGCTTCGGCATGGTTTTGGAAGTTTTAAAGCTGCATTCCTCATTCATTATAATTTTTTGAAAAAGAGCCTGATTCCACTTTTATGTTTCACAGTAGAAGTAAAGCCATATGGGTTTGGAAAAACATGAGGGGGAGTAAATGATGGCACTTTCAACTTTTGAGCATACTATTCCTTTTGGGTACTCTTGGAACATTTGAATCGCACAGTTTCAGCAAGTCATTTTTTTTTTTAAGTTTGTATAGCATTAGTGGTTAACAATGTAGTTAGTATTTGATTCTTACTGGTTTTAGACTTGTACATATACTAACTCCATCACAGAACTCATACATACAAATACGCACACATCTACACCCTCCCGCCCACCTCTCTCTCTCTCTCTCTCTCAGTCAGTTTATTTATTAATCTTTATATGCAGTGAGTATTGGAGTTGCCAGAGATGCGGTCCACAAGCGTGGTTGCAGTCAGAAGAAAGGGCAGTTTCCATGGCAACTGAAAGACCAGACCCAACTCTATGTACCAGAGCTGCCAATCAGACCGCAAAAAAGAGAAAAGAGAGAGACTGCAGAAAGAAAAAAGACGAAGGACGAATATCTTTTCATGAAGGTTGAGGAGATTGAAATGCCATCATCCTTTCAGTCCAACACAGCACAGGAACACACACACACACACACACACACACACACACACACACAAACACACACACTCACCATCCCATTCAGAGTCAAGTCTGCAGTCATTTACATGAGCTGAAATCTCAGCAATGCCAAGTCTTAGACAGATATTTGCACGTCCTGGACAGAATATTAATTGGAACTGTTGAAATGAATTTTTCTTGTCACAGTATTATCATAAAATGAATCTGACTGCATCCCAAGAGATATAAGGATTATTGTACATTTTTGCTGATTAAAAATGGATACCAAAATTCTGAGAAAGAGAGAGAGATCTCCATTTTGTAGATTTTTTTTAGTCCGAACAGCAAAAACATTTCAAATGGAATATGGAGAGAGAAAGTAGATTAATTAAATTGGAATTCAGTAATTAAATACAGCATGTTAGAACAGAACCTCTGGTATCAAACAGGAAATGTATTTATGTTTTCTATATTGAAAGAACTTAAAACCTCATGGCTGGCACAACACTAGAACAGAACAACTGCTCTGCATGCAAATGTGTTTCAATTATGGCATATGGGAGAATACCTGGGCCATTTACTGGCAGAAATGTGTTTTGAGTGACAGGTGTATAATAATGCTTTCTACTCATTGTTAGCAGTCGTTCTAGAGCGACCGTTTTCACGGATCTTTCAAGGAAATGAAAACAAAAAGACTTTGCAGTTGTTTTTCAATGGAAAGCTGCACAGTGGACTATGTTGCGACTTCATGTGTCATTTTCATTTATATGAATGACTTTATTTTGCAGGGTT
>JAPMOL010475409.1:0-14161 GCA_029874575.1 Iberochondrostoma lemmingii | reverse complement strand
ACACAGAGCTGACAGGGACATTGCCCTTTGGTGAGTCCAGAACTACGGCTCCTATGGATGGACAAAACAGAGGGAACTCAAACAAGGCAGGCAGGCTAATATTCACGAGAAAGGTAAGAGAGGGGAAATGTTAAATTTCTACAGATTGTGGACAGATTTCTCTACATTGAGGGCACTCATGCAAAGCGTTACTGGTAAAAGCCTGGTGAACTAAACCTGAAAAATCAAATAATTATCTTATGAAATTTAAACAGTTTGCCTTAGAGGATCATTTCACAGTAGCATCAGGGTCAGTGACATGTTAGTGTATAATGTCACAATCAATTTGGAATTTAAATTTCTTTTGAGCAGAGTTTAGTAACAGTAATATCTGTTTATTGAATAACCAGTGTTATAACAGTTGTGATAACTGAAAAACTATTTTGTATTTGTCATAAAAAAAATTAAAAAAAGATAAATGAAATAAAAGAATTGTCACAAAAAAGGTTAGAATGGCTCTTCCTTCTGCTTTTAAAGTCTCTGCCTCAACTGAAATGACAATTATAGTGTCAATTGTCTGAAGCCGTTATTCTCGACAATGCTGTATGGCTGTAAATCCTGACATATGAAGCGCATTAATGCATTTGTAATCTTTTGAGAGCACTAAAATGTGGGTGGGAGTTTTGAGATTAAAGCATCAGGCAACTTTGGCAGCTTCTGAGATGACAAGTGTGTGCTGCTACCTGCTGCGACCAGGGCTGGCTGGTCTGGATGATGTCTTGCAATATGCAGAGAGAAGCTTGTCGTGTTGCCGGAGTACTTAACTTTTGTTTTGCAGTTCTTGCATATCGCATGACTCACTAATGTCTGACTCTCTAGTTTAGCGTGAAACCCAAAATTCTCTCATATTTTTTATTTTACTTTTGTCGGCGGTGCTCGGGTTGCTAAAATTGGTGCCAATTGATGTCACGTGATAATTGGCTACATTCAAAAGCACGACAGAATCGATACGGCAGCTGCTGTATCAACACGCGCATCGTCAGGAGTTCATGACGATGTATGGTTGTATCGATATTCTCAGCACAGCCCTAATATATTAGTGCTGTCAAATCGAAAAAAAAAAAAAAAACGCAAATTTTTCTGTAATTAACCCAGATTAATAAAACCTAACATTCAAAGTTAATATATTTTTATATTGTAATAATTTCACATGTAATTTCCAAATTAATGTAGAAACAAAAACAGTAGCCTATATTTGTTTAATGGCATCTATTTATGAAAGAAGGCATCACCGATACCAATACTGCTACTGATTTCTTTTTTCTCAATTTTAGCCATTCATTATAGCCATTCATATTTACAGTATAATTAAAAGCCATTCATTTTTAACAATTATTAGGCTTTTAAATAAAACAACTTAATTTAAGTGAACTTAAAACAATCTTCACATTATAATAAATTTCACATTTACCTGTGCCCTTTAATATATCAGGGATAAAGATTTTCTATTGGCCCAGTCAGACCGGCACAAAAAGTTATTGTTTTCCCTCGTTTCCTTGTAAATAGTGCTTTAAGATTTTTAGGTAGGTCTAACAGGTAGGATATATACAGAACTGAATAAAGTTATCAAACACTACAGTCTTCACTACATAAATCATAAACTAAATATAGATTAATCCCTATCAAAGCTACACATGTTATTCAGTGAAGCGCAGTGAGAGTTTTTCTCTCTTTTTCTTTGTTCTTTGATTAAAATTAATGATAGACATCACAGCAGCAGTTTTTTTGGGCTGCTGTCACTTTAAGACCTGCCGCTGATGCACATCATGCAGATCGGACATGCATCCCATTTTCTCACAACTCACAACTTAAAAAGTTCATTTTAGACTTAATTTAACTGTGCTTGCGAGGATACTCGACAAAACTGTAATTTTGGCATAATTTTGTGTGTTTTTGTCCGTTCGGGCGCTATCTGAAGAGGCTTTCTGTGCGTGGTTTAAAAGCATTTGAGAGAATAAGAGCGTGATCATATTGTAACGCTAGCCAAATAATGACAGGGAAAAAAAGCGGATGCTGCATTAATTGCGTTAATTATTTTTAACATGTTAAACTGAGGATGTTCACGCATTAATTTTGACAGCATACATGAAATATATAAATTATTACATTTAAAAATATCATTACATTTTTGGGGAGTCACACCAAAACATTACAACTTTGCTTTGACATGAAATTGTATAAGACTTATGGATAGGGTATTCTGGTATCTGATATTCTTGATACACAGTTGTAAGAGTTTGCAGGGGTCCTCTCTATGACAATTTCCTGTTTTGTGTTTTTTTTTCCCTGCATCTCACACCACATGACTTGATCTGGAGGACACATTATTTTTTTATTTATTTTTTATTTTTATAAAAATGGCTTATATGAGAGAAACAATAAAAGGTTGTCAAAATGTTTAAGTTTTCTTTTCATAAATTTCAGTCTTTTAAATGAGGCAGTATTCTTCATTGTGATTGCGAAACAGCTCTAGGACCCTGACATTTAAAAAATATGCTCATCATAGAGGTGTATTTAAGTAATTTAGGATAAAAAAAGGTCAATGACTCAAGAAACAATATAAATTTAAGCTATCATATCCCTGTGTTTCAGTTCCGCTTACCTGGCTGCTCTTGAGAGCAGGTGACCTGTGGTGTCTCTGAACAGTCAATGCTGGATATGTCTTTACTTTCTTTACTCTCAAAGGTTGCAGCTTTAGAAAGAAGCTCTTGTTGAATGGCTTCACTCAGGGGCAGATCAGTGGTTCTTGACAGAGAGCTCAATTTTGCAGGAGAGTCGAGAGGAGATGGAGGGGAAGAGGGCTGAAGAGCAGTTCTCTCTGGTCCTTTTCTTGGAAAGGAGGCTGCTGATTCAGAGATGCTTAGAGGAGCCATTACAGCTGACCTCTCACTGCTCTCAATTGATTGTAGAGTAGTTTTCTCTGAGACAGATGCAGGGGGCAGTTTATTTCTATCCTTTAAGGCTGGACTGTGGACTGGAGACAAAGAAAAACTTGTAACTTTCGCTCTTACTGGCGAGACCGGCTCTGAGCCACTGCCACTGCCCTGACTCCTCTTTAGACTGTTTGCATCTACATCAATTGATAAAATGGAAGTCTCTGCCAGAGGAAGGCTACATTGAAAAGACATGGGGTCAAAATCTAAAGAGGCCATGCCAATGTCAGGGGGGCTCAGGTCCACATCATCAGCGGAACGGGGTGGGGAGATGAGAGCAGGCACACAAATTGGACCATCATCCCCATCACTGTCCCCTTGGTCCAGGTTGTCATACGAGTTACAGTGTTGCCTGCTATCCAGCAGGTCACCATTGAAAGAAGCAGAGAGAGCATCACTGCTGGAGCGAGGTCTGCGTGGCCTGTAAACCTTAGACTCTCCTGTGTTAAAGGAAAAGAAGGAAAGTCGTCATTTCACAATGGTTGATTTAAAAGTTTATTCGGAGCATTTATTGAGATTTAGAATTCGGTTACCTTCAACGTTATGCAGAGAGGTGAGAGATTCCTCACTTTTGGCAGACCGAAGAGTACTGGTGTCTCCTCTTCCTCCTGAACAGTGAAAATAAAGTGGGAACAAAGAGTTAATACAAATTGCTTTTACATGACATTACCACAAAATGAACCCCTTTGGTATGATGTAAGACCTGATTAACCACTGGGTTTATTTTGTGATAATGACCATCTGAGATTATGAGATGAGAAAATGGCACAACACTAACCAGCCAATGCCATGGCCTTGAGTTCATTTGGTTCACTGGGATTGCGGTGTAGTTTGCGTTTAGACATCGAGGAAGACTTGCCCAAGTTGAAAAAAGACCGCCAACTGCCGACTGGAGACTTTTTAGACTTTATGGGCTGCCTTTTCCTAGGTAACAAATCATAAGAGGCACAAAATGTATCTCTATGAGAATAACAGGCACTCAGGTAGTCTCTTTATGGCAACAGAAACACTGACATGGTTGTAGATTTTAAATCTCATTATTATTAAAATCTTAAATCGTACCTCTCAGTGGGGAATTCAATGACTGTGTGGAATTTTCCTTGTAAGGCTGCGGGACCCTCTCCCACCTCTATGTACTTGCTGTCTGCAGTGATGGGCGAGTTGATCTGGGCCTGGGTACGTGCCTGTGCCTCTTCTAGTGTTAGCAGCTTTGTGGATGGAGAGGGTACCAGCAAAGATTTAGGCCGAGACAAAGAATTGTGTCCTAAGAAGACAAAGACATTTGTGATGAAAATGTAGCAATTAAAAAAATAAAAATAAACAAATGCTGTTCAAACAAAATGCTTGTTTGGACAATTGATATGTATCCTGAAGAAAGCTGTGCAGCCAAAACATGTAGATCTACACTTAACAGTTTTGAATGATTTAGCCCAGCAAATTAAAGGCTTTTTACTTCACTTCAGTGCCTTGAGTATTTCATCTTCATAATCCATTGAAATCTGCTTGTGTCCATACCTGTTCCCTCTCGTATGAGTGAGCTCAGTTTGGGGCTGAAGAGAACATCCACATGGTTGAGGATGAACTCCACCACAACCGACTGAATCCGGACCTCCATGAAGGCAGCTGTTCCGCTGAAGCAAGCAGATTCTATTTGCTTTGACCTTTTTAGTTTAGAATAAAAATAAAATATTAGTTACAAATAGTAAGTTTTTTATATTTATAGGTTTTAAAAATTGTATCAAGAAGTTTATCTGTTTTCACATTGTATGAAAACCGTTGCATCATGCAGATCGTACCTCAGTAAGTTTGGGGCCCAAACGATGGCCAAATTCTTTGTATGCATGTTTGTTACATAGCTGAAGGTTGCTAAGTGGGAAAGATGCCTCATAAGAAACTCGAGGGTCCTACAAGAGAAATATGAATACAAAACATTAAACCTACTGATGCATTAAAATCAGACGCTAACTAAAATTAGTATTTTGCACTCGATTCAGGAGCAAACTCATTTATGTGAGAAATGTTGTAATAACAGCCTACATTTTCCTCAGTCATAGATGTACTTGAACTGCATTTGTAATATAATTAGTACGCTTAATATGCAGTAGATTATTAAAAAAGCTCTAACATTAGAAAAATTTGGCTTTTGAAGAGAACTGCAAATCCTCTGGCAACCAACAGAGGGCACTGTGGTCATTTACAAACCTATAATGTGGGGGCGGCAGCTGCTGAATGACATCATGTATTTTGATCAGCCTCTCCTCATCAGTGGCTGCTGACACAGCCTCCTAAAAAGGAGAAGAGCGGGTGTAAATCAGGGTCACTGCATCTAGAGCAGAAAAATATTTTTCAAACCCATGTTCACACGGTACTGCAGAGTGAAGAGCACATGGTCAGTCCCATTTCCTGTGCATTATAGTTTTACTGCTTCCATAGCAACCAGAAAACATTTATGCAGTCTTTACTCTGTCCTTTTTTTTCATTTGCAGTGACTTATCACGAGATGCTGTAAATGTCAGTACTGTGTTTGGCATGGAGCTGAACTCCTTGTGAGGGGCTCTGGGCTCTAAGAAACAAACCATTCATTTTGCTCATTAAAAGCAATCAATAGAACAAATAGTATCAAGCCTTCAATGACCACTGCACTGTTTTGCCAGTTTATCACACCAAGAACTAAAAAGGTTATGATATCATGGTTGTTCTAGTATAATAGGAGCTCTCAGCTGTAGCTATATGTATGACAAAGAGTGTATGTCTGAGAAAAGGCTCTTTAAAGGCCTGTCGTTCTGGGATAAACACTTACCGAGAATTTCTCATACAGCTGGTAGGTGAGAAGTGGGTTGGGAAGCTCTCGAAAGTAAAGCTTGCACAGGGAGCCCACACAATGTATGTCCTGAATGTAAACATCTTTTGTCAGATCCGGGATCTGTTCAGAGTCAAATTCATGCCTAAAAAAGAGAGAAAGAGGGAGAGAGAGTGAGTGAGAGAGCGGGCTGGGGTTGGGAGGGGTTAATGCACATAAAATTGTGAAATAGTAGTAGTAAAGAGTAAATATAACATATAGTTAAATATACTAATACACCAAAGTTTGGAGTCAACATTTGGTAGTAAAGGCATTTATAATGTTACAAAAGATTTCTACTGCAAATGAATGCTGTTCTTTTCAACTTCATTCATTATAGAATCCTGAAAAAATATTTTTTAAATATATTAAACTAGTAAACAGTTAGCCTATTTTAAACTCTATAAATATTTCACAATATTACTCTTTTTACTGTATTTTTAAACAAAATTAATGCACTGCAGGGCAAAAATGTTTTGCATGTTTTTGAAAGAAGTCACTTATGCTTACCATAAGTGACTTCTATCAAAAACATGCAAAACTTTTTTTTACCAAACCCCAACGTTGGAGAGGTAATGTAACATTAACTTTAAATTTAAAAAGTACATTTAGAAACAGAGGGGAGGAAAAACTTGTTAACTGGCCAAACGAACAAAACTTTCCTGGACGTGGTAATAAACCCCAACTAATCACTCTCTGAGTCCACTCATTTCCTGCTGTATTTGAGAATACAAACATTCCCATTACAAAATGTAATTAGCAACAGCTTAATGTTCAGCCATTGCATTCAGAGTTTCTCAAGCAGTGTGATAAATCCCTATCTCTGCTACTTGAAATTAGGGAAGTATGTTTATGTCTCACCGCAGCTTCTGAATGTTGGAGGCAATCCCAGAGAGACGGTACATTCCATCAACCACTCCATGCTTCTCAATGAACTCAGTGCAGCTCTTGAGTACCTGAGGGACTAGAGGTTTAGACAAAATGTTATTGAAGTATCCTTTTTGGCACATAATGTGAGAGGCTTGTCAAAATGCCAACAGAATAGAATGCTAGAATCTGTGCAGCAAATCTTCGATTTTGTAAACTATAAATAAGCCGTGGCACAGGTCCGATTGTCAGATAACAAATCCGTGCTATCCTATATAAGCAGAGGTAATAGGTTCACATTTGCTCCAGTGGCATTAGACAAACTCCAGACCTCCGACGCGACCTTGCAATATTTCACCCAGAGGAATCACAGTCACAGACAACCCTGACTGGCCTCTAGTCTTGACAAAGTTTATCCGACAGATGAGCGATTCCAAGGCTTTCAGAGGCTGCTGTTCATCTTCATTCCTGACATAGCAGTCTGAAGCACAAAATCCTTAAAAATGCAAGAAAATTCAGTCTCTAAGCCATCTCAAAAATCATTCAGCGCTTCACAATAAGGATGACCTAGGGCCATTGTGAGTGTGTTTCAGGGCAGTTGATGGAGCTGTCACTTGCCCTTATAAGGCCAGTAATACATTGTCAGTGTGTTTTATGTTTATTGATCATGTGCATGCATTTTTATGCCTTGTACACAAACATTTAGTCTCCTGATTTAAATATGTCACTAAGCTAAAGGTGTCTAGCTGGCAAACACAGATAAATTGTCAAAATTGTGAATGGCTTGTGATAGATAAAAAATACATTGTTTTGTTACATTATATATGTATTTATTGCCACTTTTGATCAATGTAATGTGTCCTTGCTGAATAAAAGTATTAATTTCTTTAAAAAAAAATTCTTACTAATCCACACTTTTGAATGGTAGTGTTTGTTGCACAAAAAGCCAGTGGTTTTTGGGCAGTGGTAATATCTGCAAACAACAAAACTAATGGCTTGATTCGGCCAGCATATTTTTTGAGCCCTTTGAAAAATTCTGCACGTTACATCAGTGGCAAACATCCTAATGGCACCAATTGAAAAAGGGAAAAAATTTGCTTAATATGTTTAAGTGCATTGCAGGGAGGTCTGCAGAGCTTTACGTTAGTATGACTGATCCATACTAATGACTCACTTCTTGAACAAAGTGTTTGGCCATGTCGTCTCACGTTCCTCTGAGATCAGAGTGTCTGAGACGAAGAGTACACAGTCTGCTGTTAACTGTTTTACAAACACTTTAAAGCTGTGTGTGCTCGTGGATGGGAGAGGGCAGTAAAAGCTTCAGATCTAGGTAGTAAACCTAAACAATATCATCTATATAACCCAATTCAGTGGGTGACCTTTTGTAGCAGAACACATTTTTAAAGAATTCCTGGAATTTCCAGTTTGAGGACACTTGCATCCTCAGGGAAGGAATGTCCATTCTTAAGCATTTTAATAAAAGTGATGGGTTTCTGATTCCCTTCTAAATGTAATGGTCGAGCAGTCGCACCAAGTTGCGCGGATCCCGTTTGAAAAGGACAAGGCTTAGATTGTAAGGGCAGGCAATGGCTCAGGGAGGATTAGAAGTCAAACAAATGGAGCAAATGCTGAAGGCTGCCAGGGAGCTTTGAATCATTGGGGAATAAATCCCCAGACACGGCCCCCTAACCATTTCTACTGACCTTTAGACTCCTTTAAGCCAATCCATTGGCATAGCAACCCATGCAGACAGATCCAAGGGGAGGGGGTTAGCTATGATTTCCAGCCCACCCACACACAATGTCAAAGAAACTAGTGTCAAGCACCGTCTGGAGCACGGCCGCGAGTTTGAGTAGGACCAGAACGGGCAAAGCTCACCATCATGGCCAGAGTTGAGAAGATGCTCTCCTAGGTCACAGCCAAACACCCTCTCCCTGAGGATACCTCTTTGCTTCAGTTTCTGCTTGGTCGGCCTGGACTTCATGAATGTGCGCAGAAAGGTGATCAGTTTCCCGTGCTTCTTGGACACTGAAAGAAACAAAAGAAAATACAGAGATTTAAATGCATATTCATGTCAGGGAATACCACAAGCAGCGCAACAATACATGACCACCCCAAAAAGAAAATGCAACACAGGCCAGTGCCAGCCACACCATGTGAGCGGGACAAGATCTTATGAAATGAAAAATAAAATCACTGGGTTGTGTGAGAATAATGAGTTTATGCATTATGCTTTACTGAAGGAATTTCTCAAATCCTACTTTGTAAGTTTTGCTTGAATTACTCAAAGATTATTTCCTCCAAGTACATCCTCCATCTGTTGGTGTTTGTTCTACATCTGGTAGAGCAAAATAAAACAATTTAATTCTCTGTGGATCCATGTAACTGTTATAGAAACCAAAGTACATTATAATATAATCAACTATGAATGATTCATGATATTGAAACTTGAGCTCAGGTTTGGAAGAAAAAAGCCTGTTGAAGAGTGGCTGACATAGAACATCTGTGAAAGTCTTCTTAAAGCAATAAATACTTCCTTTCATTTTATTTTTGAAGGAGGCCAAGAAGCAGGAAGGACGTCTCAAGCTGTTTGGCCTCCAGAGCAGCTTGCGTTGACATTACATCGACAGTAACTGCCTGTCAGTTGTCAAAAATCAGCAGCCTGACCTAGAATTTGCATGAGAAACTCTTGGACGCCACAGAGGAAAAGTATCAAACGAGAAATTCCAAAGATTTAACAGGAACACAACTGCATCAAAATAATTCCCCTGGATTTGCTATAAAAACCTGTATTGCAATTGCTCATTTAACTTGGGTTGTTTTCATTGCTTCTCATAAAATATAAGCAAGCTTAAATATTACAGACCCAAGAACTGTTCGCATAATGAAGCTGTATGAATCGGCAAACAATCTGTTGCCAGAAACGATTTCAGAGTCATTACAAATGCAGCTGGGATTCCAGAACGTGGGCACATGTGGTGGATTTAGCAGTAGAGAGTCAAAATTATTAGCAAAATAATTGCAAATATCACACAGTTGTTTATTTCAACAATTTAACTCCTTGCTGATTTAAAAGATGTGTGATCCTTGGCATGCTGCAACCACAGTGGACGTGGCAAGGGGACATCTGCCAGCTGTGATCTCATCTGTTCCTTTGTGTCTTTACCTTTTAAAAAGGAACATTACTCAATATTTTTCTTCATAAAAGATATTGAAATTTCTCCAACTGCTCTGAAGGCAATTAATCCTTTTCATATCCAGTCGAGGTTGATAATAAAAAGAGCTGTTGTAGGAATTTCCTGTTCTACTTTTCAAGAGCCAATAAAGTAACTGCCACGCATTTCACAGATCCTCTTATTCTGAACACCACCACAAACCAAATACAGGGCATGTGCTGAAGTTCACAGAAGCGGCAAGAAGGCTGTTTGTTATTGAAGAATGAGTGCTTCCTGCAGGCTGCACTTTACTTCTACCGAGGAGACACTGATGACGTCACAGCGCAACGTGATTGACTGACACATTCACGGTATTTCTTTACTTTTTTACCTCCAAATCAAAGCTTAGCTTTGTTTTGAAACTCTTTTAACGCGAGTTCAGAGGACTTACCATGAATTTCTCTGGCTTTAGCCATAAAATCACTCAATTATAATACAAAAATGACTTTGTTACAGACATCAGCGCATACAAAGTCTATTGAGAAAGCCGATTAGAAGAAAAAAGTCTTCAAGTCAACAAAATGCATGTATCGCAAATTAAAACCAGTGTACAAATATTTTTAACACTTATTTTTCAGCGGAGCAAATGAACAAACCCTAAATTCCTACACAAATTTGCCATTAAATGCACTTCAGCCACATCTAGAAGTCTGAAATAGTTTAGTAAACTGTATTAGCACTAAAAAGGCAACTTCATAACTTACCTCAATGTTAAATATCCATAAAAAAAGGACAGAAAACAGTGCTTGAGTATTTTTAAGTTTGTCAGGCTGCAGCTGCTATAGAGAGCTTGAGACACAACGGTGAAGGATCATCACAAACTGGTTTTTCTCTCGCTCTCCCTGCCAGCCGGTAAAAGCTAATAATCAGCATGCATTCTTTCCTCATTGCTTTTTCCCTCCTCTGTCTGAGTTTGTCCAGCCCCTAATATCAGCTTTCAACAGCGTTGGCTTCTAATGCAGAGATCGGGGCGTGAGCGGGCGCAAAACCCAGAGAATGTCAGTTTCAGCCTGAAGGCTGTTGCATTTATCAAATATTCAATGTGGTTAAAAAAACAATGGCAGTACAACACAGCTGATTCCTTTGATGTTCTAATAGGCTATCGCCTAAAAAGACTTATAAGTAACTTATAAATAAAACTATAAAAAAGCAACAAGTCAAACAAAGATGAATACATTTCATTTGACTACACCACCAGGGCAACAACAATTCAATTTCTAAAGAAACTCATTCAAATTGGCCAAGGCCATGTTTCATTCAGCTTTTACAACCCAGATTGACATAGAACAGCCATAAGGAAATGACAAAGACAACCTTGTCTAAACTCTAAAGCAACAGGTTTGTGGCGAAACAACACAGAGAAACGTGTTTTGCAAGGTAACGCTGACCCAGTGATGTTATCACTGTGATAAACACACACACACACACACAAATATGCTGATTTGGTTTTCAAGAAACATTTCTTCTCATCAATGCTGAAATAATATTCAGCATAATACTGCTGCTTAATATTTCTGTGGAATCCCTGAAACTCTTTTACATGTTTCTTTCAGTATTTATTTGAAACAAATCTTTTTCAACATTCTCAATGTATTTACTGTCACTTTTGATCAGTTAGATGCGTCCTTTCTTAATAAAAGATTAATAAAAGTGATATTACATAAAAATAATACTGACCCAAACTTATGTACTCGTGTACATATATAGACACACATATACAAGAGCAAAGGGATTTGGAAAACAAACAAACCTTGCGCACTACATTCAAATCATAATATCTGCTAACTTCATAAACCATCAAAAAGTGTTAATAGGAATGTGTACGAGTACAACAAACAAGTCTCCCAACCCAACAGCTAATAGAAGTTCAAATAAAAGTCTCTGTTTTCTGAACAGCCCAGTAAGGAAGGAGAAGTACACAATCCCCTGAAGGATGAACGGACACATATTGCTATGTAAACCTAACACAGTTTGTCTCTCGTTGTCTCACAGTTCCTTCCAGCTGTCTTGGCTTGTTCACAGAGGCAGCTGCCCTTTACTCCACTGAGAGGAAGACATTGTTACCCCACAAGGAAGTTAGGAAGTGAGAGGGAGCTAAGGGAACTACATCTGGAGCAGCACCTGCTATGGCCGAGTATAAGAAGTCTGTTATAAAAAAAAAAAAAAATTTTTTTTAAAAAGATTATATTTGAGGCATTTTCATTATACCCTCCCTATTCATGCTATAAAACTCACAGCAACCTTTATCACTGTTACACCACCTGCCCGATAGGACATTATGAGGTTAACCATTTACACAGGGCATTTGCTTAATGAGGTGAATGATTCATAAGGTGTTTTGTGTTATGTGATGGGCATTTGTTGCTTGGCTGAAGCTCTGCAGGGGAGCAGAGAGGTATGCTGTATTTGAGCATGCACAAAGGCTGAACACAAGAATGTGCTCGAGTAACCATGGAGAGACTGTAGTTCATATTGCCAGTGGACAAAGCTGGGATTATTTTATAGCCTTTTTCAACCAGGGTCATGTAAATCAGCCAACGAGTGTGTTGCAAAATAACTTCACAATGGGGCTTTCTGGAAAACACAATGTGGTGCACTTGAAAGAGCAGACAAGCAGGGCCATAAATTGACGTCACAAACCTCTTTTTGAATACAGAGACATTAAAATGTAGACTTAGTCAAAATAGAATTGACACACTGACATCAAAATTCTGGTTGATACTGATAATTATTTTCATATTATGGCCGATACCTGATAAATAGCAGACATTAAAACTCTACACTATTTTCCGTACATAAAAAAAAACAAAAAAAAAAAACCTACGAATTAAGTTTATAAATAACATTATAGGTTATGAAAAATAAATGCATTCTTGGATTTGCTAAAGATTACATTTAGCAATGTTATTAAATTATTAGTTTTCAAATGTTAATTTGAAGCACCATTTAATGATGGCAAAGATAACAAATGTAAAAATAGGGACAATGAGCAAAAACAATGAAATATCCATTATTGGTGATATTCTCCCATTATAATGCATTTCTAATGCATAATAAGTAATAAATAGCAGACATTAAAACTCTTATTTAAATAAATAAAAAATAAAACCCTACAATCTAAAATCAAATCACGTTACAGGATTTAAAGTGAAATTAGGCATCACAACAATATAATTGAAAGTATGAAAAATTTAAGATTATATTTAACTGTTTTTAAACTATTAGATACATTTTTAAGTGAGCGTTTAATAATTGCAAAGGTAATCTAAATGTAAAAAAGGAGAGAAGAGCATGCACAATTAAAATATCCAAAATTGTCTAATATTGATCAATTTAAAACTAAACCACTAGTATTGCTCGACAGCCTACATATCATGTATGTCTTCAAAAAGAGACTGATTGGTGGTATGGCAGCACTCCAGTAAAATAAAATGCAAAAACCCTGATAAACAATCACATGCTTTTAACTGCAGGTCAAGACAGAGAGTGCTATCAGAGTAAATCTACAAGACATGGGTCAAAGTCACAGACACCAGAGGAGTGTGAAGTGAAAAGTGGAAAACAAGACTCCATATTTGTTGTGCTTGCACCAGATCCTATATAGTTAACACATGATGTTAGGAAAGACCAGTGAAACTAAATTATACCAATGCTATGGAGTGCCAGTAGTGTTCAGAGCACCCGTAAACAGCAGGCGACTGTGCGGAGATGCACAGGAGAGTTTGGGGTTAGTCCGTGTTAGACGTAGTACATGGATAAACAGTTTGGTCTACCTGAGCTCAGCCTGTAGGGGTTTAATGGGTCGGGTGCCCATGCACTGTCCTGCTTTATACTCTCCATCTCCAAATCTGCATGCCGAGAGTAGAGAAGGGGAGAGGGAGGTACCATGAGTTAGAGAACATGAGAACAACAGCTGCACATGCAGCTCTATTAGCTTAGAAATCTTTTAGGAGAGTTTTCCCCTCACTCCACGTTTCCTGTCCATTAAGAAAATTTCACAACAGTTCTGAAGTGCCATAAATGATAAAAGCTAGTGCAGTAAAATTCATGTGAAGACAAACACTAGTCTATCGTGGATGAGAGTGCTCTAAGCTGCAATGCAAGAGAAACACTTTTATGATTCTGCCAAAGAATAACTGATGCATACAGGGTGAAAGTGTGATAAAAGAAAGATAGTGAGAAAATGTGTGTGTGCGAGAGAGAGAGAGAGAGAGAGAGAGAGAGAGAGAGAGAGAGAGAGAGAGAGAGAGAGAGAGAGAGAGAGAGAG
>JAPMOL010474531.1:0-11199 GCA_029874575.1 Iberochondrostoma lemmingii | reverse complement strand
GGTGCATTTCCTCTGTGAAATTCAGGTTTGTGTATGTTTTATTTTATCTATAAAATCATTACTGTGCTTTAAATCATTTTATTTCATGCAAAACAACATACAGAGGCGTAATCTGACACCTAAACGAGAGTCGCGCCTGTCTTTTTGCGTGATTGAAACGCTTTGCATAAACGCACGACTTTATTCCTAATGATAATGAATATAATTATTATCATTTGGATGATAAAATGTCCTCAGAACGGTCACTTTTTGTTTATTGGCAGGTTATGTCAGTCGCTCGCAGTATCGTTCGGCTGTGAGTGAAACGCAGGCTGTATGAAGTTTGAAGTTCACCCGCAGAGGCGAGTCCGTCTCCGGCATGAGGACCAGCGCAGATTCGGTGGATATTGGATAACAGACTGGTTGATTACACTTGAAATAGGCTACCTGAATGTTTAAATATTTCATTTTTACTTATTAAATATTTGTTAAATGAGTTTAAATTGTTAAATGTTAAAAAACAGTGTAAAATGTGCTGTATTGCTGTACTTACAATAAAGGCCAATGTCATGGATACTGGTGGTTGTATGGAATACTATTTTACAAAGGTTTAGAGAAAATAAAAAAGTGAACATTACTCATTAATAAAAACAGTTAATATTACTCATAAATATTGTTTTTTAAAGGTTAAATTATGTCTACTCAATTTTATTTGTTAACGTACCAGATGCAGTTACTCAGATTTAATAATTTTTTTACTTGCATTTACTCAATTCATACAGTATATTTAATTGATTTCACAGCAGAGTGTAAAAATGTTTCACCCAAAAAATTTAGTAAATAATAGTTAAACTTTTTACAGTGTTGGGTGTGCTCCAATTCAGAGGCTGCATCCTTCGAAGGACTCGAAGGTGGGACTGAGCGTTGTTAAATTACTTTTTTGGAAGTTATATTAAACTGTCTGAAAACAAAATGGGGTTCACAAACTTTTAAATATGTTCACCATGGTCCATTTCTGTAAAGAGTGTAAACTATATATAATCACATCCTAGTAAGATATGTCAAAGTGTACATTTGTATCATTAGATATTTGAGTATGTTGAAACCTAATACGTTTAACATTGTCACGCAATGAATTCTGGGGTAGGCAAGGCCACAAAGGATCCATCTGTTGCATTCTTCATTTCACGCTCATTGAAAAGGCAACGAGAATCAAGTTTACATAAAAAAAGTTGTGCAATGTGAGTAAATCAGTCCTTCTTCTAGGAAGCATTGTCTATTAGGAATCTATTTACATTCCACATTGTGCAGGTCAAGCAGTGTGGAAGTTAATGCTTAACCATGGTTTTGGGTTTCACAGAGGAGATTTACGGAAATTGGTCTGTTCCTCTGAACACGTCTCATATTTGGCACCCACGAATGCGAGAGGTGCGTGACTAATGTCTAAAGATTGAACCAGTTATCACTGCGTTTGTAACGTGCTGCGTCCTGACCTGCGTGTTTGTGTCAATTCTCTATAGATTCAGGGTGCTATTATTGTGTCCAGTTTGATTGAGGTGGTCATAGGTTTCGCTGGAATCCCTGGGATCCTGCTTAACTCAATCGGGCCCCTGACTGTCACCCCCACAGTGTCGCTTATCGGCCTGTCTGTCTTCCAGACAGCGGGAGACCGCGCTGGCAGCCACTGGGGCCTGTCTATGCTGTGAGTTCTTGACTTCTTTAAATGCATTTCAAGCTCATTTATCTCTACACTAGCTGTGATTTAATACATCTGTGTGTTTTGTCGTTCCAGGTGCGTCTTCCTTATTGTTTTGTTCGCTCAATATTTGAGGAACTGGGCCTGTCCTTTCCCCAGCTATTCCAGACAAAAAGGCTGTCACATCACACACATGCAAATATTCAAGATGTTTCCCGTACGAACCCCCAGCTACATCAACATGCATATTGCCTTTCGAAAATATTATAAACCTAGCAATTAAGGCCTTAGAACAAAGTTCACATTACCCCATGTGGCGCTTGTTATCAACACATTTACACACTGAAATGCTCACTTCTGAACATTTTGCCCTTAGTAACTGATTATCCTGATTTTTGTAGATCATCATGGCAATCATGTTGGTATGGCTGGTTTGCTATATCCTCACCCTGACGGATGTGCTGCCGAATGACCCAAATCGGTACGGCTACAAGGCTCGCACTGACTCCCGGGGCGATATTATGACCCAGGCGCCGTGGTTTCGTTTCCCCTATCCATGTAAGGACTTTGCTTGCTTCCTGTAACACCTATGATTTATAATGGCTTGTTTATCAGAAAATGTCACTATGACTTATACCTAATCTAAGACTTGTCCACAGTTAAACGATTAGAAGGGAATTATATTGGTGGAGCAATGGCCAAACTCTTTCCAAATAAGATCATTTTCTTGATTTTGTGTGTCACAGGTCAGTGGGGTTTGCCGACAGTGACGTTAGCAGGAGTGCTAGGCATGTTTAGTGCAACTCTAGCTGGTATTGTTGAGTCTATCGGGGATTATTACGCCTGTGCTCGCCTCTCTGGAGCTCCGCCTCCTCCTGTGCACGCTATCAACAGGTAAGAACAAGAAGTAGAACAACACTTTTTTTTAAGGGGGTCATATCATGAGAAATCAGATTTTCCTTTTATAAATAATTCAAATGACTATGAAAACATGCTGTAACAAAGCCAGTTGTATCATATTTGATACTCATATTTTTTCTAAAAAAAATAAAAATGGATAATTAAGTAAACCCAAGTTACTTCAGTCATTTCTATAAAATATAAAAGTTGTTCTTACGTTTACGTCATCAAAATCGGTAAAGATTTTACAGCAAAAAGACAAGTTTACCAAGACATGAAGAGGGATGTTTTAGAGTTATACTAAAAGGCCTTGTACTTGCTGAAAAGTATAAACAATCAACCAGACGACAGAAAGCATGTAGTAAACTGTGTTGAAGTCCATTAAACGTTGCGCTCTTCCTGGCTGTGTGTAGCACCTATCACTCTGCATATCCTTTTTGAAGAATACCAGTATTATATGGAAGAGTGTCTGAATTAGATCATTTTTAACAATGTCCCTGACCATTTCAGTCTGATTTTGAGTTGAAGTGCCACACTGCAGCTCAGATTTTGTTATCGTGTCACTACTACACGTGATCCGACAGCAAAATTGGCACAGTGTTAACATAGAAATACTAAAATCACAGGAGCAAGATATTTTTTTTCATTCTCAGGGTCATAAAAAATGTAATAAAAAAATTTCCACATCAGTGGAAATCAAGGGCAAAAATGTAATCATATGTATACATAAACTATAATATTTAGTGGTTTTAGTTTTTTCATGGTTTATGTATTTCTTTTCTAGGGGGATCTTTACAGAAGGAGTGTGCTGTATCATAGCGGGGCTGCTGGGCACAGGAAATGGATCAACCTCTTCCAGTCCTAACATAGGGGTGCTTGGCATTACAAAGGTGAGATAGTGCGAGCTCTTAGGCTCTGTGTAACACTAGTGTATATAGACAGAATTGGGTAAATGCAGTTCTAGCGTCTGTATTTGTGATTGAGCAGTGGTTTCTTTGGTGTCTTGATTTCTCTGACAGGTGGGAAGTAGGAGGGTGATACAGTATGGAGCAGGCATAATGTTTTTATTGGGAACTATTGGGAAGTTCACCGCCCTGTTTGCCTCCTTACCTGACCCTGTCCTTGGAGGAATGTTCTGCACCCTGTTTGGTAATGAGCTTATTGGACCTATTTGCATTTGCCGATGCTTTGTCACAGCTTTGTCCACAGGGTGTCAGTAAAGAGCCCAGAAACTCCCTAGGAAGTGCCCTGTCCCAAATGGCATGAGGTTTTGTGGACCCATGGACGATGGCTGCCACGAGCTGTGCTGAAGTGAGCTCTGCAGCAGACTTCTACCCAACAGTCAAAGCAGCATTACGTCACAAAAGTGTGGATGCAGAGAGAGATTGCGAGGGCTTATGGTTCCATTTGGGACAGGGCCTAACACTGCACATTTCCACCCTTTAGAGTTCACATCCAAGTTGACAACATGCCACGAATTAATTTTGTATTTCAAACAAATTTTTTTAGGGGACCAAACATCGTTTAATTACACACACCACCACTGAAAATTGAAGATTTTTTGTTTTTTGTTTAAGAAATGAATGCTTTTATTCAGCAAGGATGCATTCAATTTATCAAAAGTGACAGTAAAGACATTTATAATGTTACAAAAGATATCTATTTCAAATGACCTTTCTATTATTCAAAGAATACTGAAAAAATGTATCAGGGATTTCACAAAATATTAAGCAACACTGAAAATAAGAAATGTTTCTTGAGCACCGAATCAGCAAATTAGACTGATTTTTTGAAGGAGCTTTGGCATCCCAGGAATAAATTACAGTTTTTAGAGAATTACAGGTTGTTGTAGTAATAATAGTTTTCAATATGGGTTTTTTTTTCCCACTATTTTGATCAAATAAATGCAGCATCGGTGACTTCTTTCAAAAACTGTTTTACAAATCTTACCAACCCCACACTTCAGAACGGTAGTGGCCTATGTATTTTGTGTAGTTTTAAACTTGTTTCTGTTTTGGTTTGTACACAGGTATGATTACAGCTGTTGGACTGTCAAACCTACAGAGTGTGGATCTGAACTCCTCCAGAAATCTTTTTGTTCTGGGTTTCTCCATGTTTTTTGGCCTCATGTTGCCTAATTACCTGGACACTCATCCTGGCAGCATTAAAACAGGTTCATATGTCTGATGGTGTTTTTTCTGATATATTTTCTTTTTCAGCAAGAAAGCTGTGGATGTTGTCACCTATTACTGTTCTTTTGATTGATTTTAACAGGTGTGGCAGAGCTGGACCAAATCATCACAGTGCTCCTGACAACAGAGATGTTTGTAGGGGGATTCCTAGCATTTGTACTTGATAACACAATCCCAGGTATGCATCTGACAGAGTGACTCATAATATACAAATGATTTAGATAAATAGAGAACAAAGGCAGTGTAAATTTACAAACAGGCACAGTCACGCAAGCTGTTCTACATTCAACACTGTGTGTGCAGGCACCAGAAAAGAGCGAGGTCTGGTAGAATGGGCGGCTGAGAGTTCTTCAGGAGAAGGAACAGTAACAACGGACACTTATGACTTTCCAATTGGGATGGGGCTGGTCCGAAAGCTGGGCTGCATGCGTTACCTGCCAATCTGTCCCACTTTCCAGGGCTTTAAGCCATCATGCCGCAAATATGAGGAGGAGGACATAAGAATAAACAAAGGTGTGACTGATGCTCCAGTTGAAATGGTCTGCACCAAAATTTAGGCAGATTTTTTTTTTTTTTTTACAACTAAGCACCAATTTTGCTGTCGCACAAAAATTTTTTATTTTTTCGTTTCACATCACAAACAAATAATAAAAATGTTATATTGGAAAATGGGTGCATATATTTGAAGTAAAACTTGGATGAACAGGACAAAGGATCTTTGTTCGTCTAACATCCAACCAAATGTGAATTTTGAGTTAATTTTAAAGAATTAGATATTTTACTGAAATGACTTAAAAAGAAAATGGTCAGGTTTTTTTTTTTCTTTTATTACATCTTGATTGTGTACAAAATTACTAAACAAAATATGACAATATTTTACTATGAATAAAATATTACTAATATGAAAATATTAACACTAAACAAAATATGCTCAGAAATGTTTAGCTTAAGAAAGTGGTGAAAATTGTTTAAAATACACATAAATCATAATGTATATAGCCTACATGTTATTGTAACTAATAATGTTTATAAATACTAAGAGTGTATTATGTATTCTATAAGAGCCATAAGACAAATTATCATGTGGATATTGGGTTTCGACAAAGATGTGCTTAAGGTATTTTGTATTAAAATATAACTTAAAATGTATCTTTCTGTCTGTCTAAAATATTTTTGCCTGTCTCATGTCAATTTTGATGTATTTGTAACTTTAATAAGGGTAATAATATTAGTTATAGGGCTGGGGAAAAAATCGATTTGATTTGATTTTTTTCTCTTCAGTATAGCGTTCAATGCATACATTTTGCATTCGCCAAATCTTCCTTCAGGGTTTCCGTAGCACGCTCCCTGCTGTGCAGCCCTCGATGCTTCTGGACATCACGACAAAAAGACTAGCATGTTTAATTTTTTAACGGTCCTCCACGACGACGACGGCGCGCGAGTGAGTGAGGGAGAGTTAGTGAGAGTGTGAGTGAGCGAGAGTGAGTGTGTGCGTGTGTGTGTGTGAGAGAGAGAGAGAGTGCGAGCGTGTGTGCGAGTGAGTGTGTGTGAGAGTTACCTCAGGGTTTTTTGTTGTTTTATTAGCTCAATCCAAATCGTAATCTCGTAATCCAATTCGTAATCTGATTTTTTTTTAGGGGAAAAAATCGCCCAGTCAATAATACAGCCTAAATCTCAGATAACGGCTCTGTGATTTGAAGCAAATGGCTCTTATAAAGGTGTCAGTAGCAGAATGGACAACATTTCTCAGACAAATTCAGTTTAAAAGCAGTTTACATCAAAATTGTTTAGTCATTTGAGACACTAATGTGCTGTTTATATATATTTACAAAAAGTGTTGTCAGAAAGTGCTTAAAGGAATAGTTCACCAAAAAATGAAAATTCTATCATCATTTATACACTCTTCTTTCTTGATAAATGACGATTTTATTTTGGGGTGAACTATCCCTTTAAGTATCCATAGTTTAAATGAAACTGAGCCATAGTTTTGCTCAAACTAACATTTAGTAAATATAAAAATAGTGATCTTTGTCATACTTGCTAAACAAGCTCAGGACACTTAGGTCCCTTGGTGAGTCTCAATTGCCAATACCAGAGGTGACCTGAGCCCTTCTACCCTTTAAAGCCCCTGCTCTGTTTATTTAGCCTGGATGTGTGAATGCATATGCATCTTACAACATTTCAACAGATATAATCAGTCTCACCCAACTCAGTTGCCAAGTCTAGAGGTAGCCTTTACGATGTAAGGAGTGTTGAGTGCAATGATAACAGAATATGCTTTCAGCTCAGATGCCTTGAGACCTGGGCAGCAGATGGTCATCATGTTTCACTCAATCAGTTGCTTATAAAAAGCTCTTATCCAGCATTAAATAGGCACTGAGTAATGCGTTCCTCCTTGGGCATGACTTATTATCTTCTGCAGTCTATAAGTCCCATCAGGTTTCATGGTCCTGGCGGTGGGAACACCTGAGGATGTGACTGTATATAAGGCAGGCACTGTGGGGTGTACATGGGTGGGATATGAAGAGAGGCAAAGGGTATAGCACAAGGTGTGGGCAAAACAGCATTGGGATGGGTCTGCTGTTGCAGTAGAACCTCAACATACTGGCAAGTTTCTGGATCAAACAGCATCTTGCGCTGTGGCAGCTGAGGCATGTCTACATAGAAATAGCGTCCAGTTTCCGGGTCCAGCAACAGTTGGCGAGGGTTTTGTCCTATGGCAATACTTCCTCCTGCTTCTGGATACAGCACACCTGCAGCCCCAAGCCTAGCCTCTCCACTCATGGGAGCAACAAATATTGTGTTGTGTTGGCTTTCTGGAGAAGGTATTTTTAGCCCTGCTTCTTTGTTCTGAGCTTGACTGGTTGAACCATCTGTTGGCTGGATAAGCGCTTTTCCATCCTCAGAAAGGGATCTCAGTAGAGGGGTATGACTGTTTGATGCAGGAGGCTGGTTATAAAGAGGTGTTTGAAACAAGACAGGCCCTTGAACGTAGCCGTGAACCGCTCCAATATGAGGAGAGATTGTTTGGTAACCCAGCGGACTGGGTTTGTAATAACACGAGGGAACGGAAGCAACCGTTAGGACACAAGCAGACAGAGGTCCCACTGAACTCTGCGACCTGGGAGGAAGGCATGGTGTCTGGAGGCCATCACTGATTATCCTGCCATGGTCCTGTTGCTCAGAACTTGCTGTGGGTGAACAATATTGCAGTGCTACTGGGAGAAGTTGATCTTTGTCAGAGCTGATGGTCATCTCATGCTCTGCTTTGGTCAAGTCTCTTTTTGTAGGCTCTTCAGTAGAAGCCTCCTCCCTAGTTTGCAGTTCCAGGTCTGTCCTGTTTGTTGGTTTCAAGATTGCATCACTGACTAGAACAACAGGTTTACTCATGCAAACTTGGCTATCCTGTGTCTCTGAGGGCTTTGACAAGGCACAAATATTTGTCTTGGTTACACTAATTTGGCTGACCTTTGTAAATCCAACTGTATGACATTTGTCATTTGATTCCACATGAGCCATTACCTTCGTTGAGCATCCCCTCGGTGCAGAGTGATCTCTCATTCTGTCCAGTGGAAGAGGTGGAGTGACTTTCCGCAACAGGGGTTTTTCATCTTGTTTGTATCCCTTTCCCTTTCCCTTTCCTTCACTCTTGTTGTTGCGTATTGATGGCTGAAACAAAGGAACACTCCCATCTATTCCATTGGTTAATTCCCCAGGGCCCTTAAAGGGCATATTGTATGTGTTCTTCACCAGGCTCCTCATGTCTCTTACTACATGCACAGGGGCCATGGCTTTCAATTTGCCTTGGCTTTGCATACCTAGGCTTGCAAACTGTCCTGGTGACCTGATGTCCTCTCTGTCACTCTCCTGCTTCTTCCCAACACCACCCTCGTCAACTCGGGGGATTGTATTATCCACTGCATTTGCTTCCAAATCAGAGATTAGGCATGCAATGTTAGTAGGACTGAGTGTACTTTCCATGCTGCCAGCCTGTTGTTCCTGCTTATCCAGCACATTTGTTAGGGTCACATTATGCTGTTTATGTATTCCTTGCTCTGTATGGCATTCTTCAGGTGTGGTTTTCACAGAGGCCTGTGTGCTGAGGGCTACATTTGATGATGCACTCCAGTTCCATGCTCTGCCCTTTGCTGAGTCACAGGATAGCTTCACTCCAGGGCTCAGGTTAGGCAGTCGCAACGCTTCCTCTCTTAGGCTTAGCTTCTCTGCTTTCTCATTCTCTGAAGGGTCTATTTCAGTACCACTACCTTGAACTTCAGACCTGCCACTTCCACTTAAAAGAGAATTTAACCCATGTTTGCTTAACTGTTTGGGTTGTGTTTTAGAATTAACACTGCAATGCTTTTGAACAGAGCTGCACGCTGTCTGGGCCTCCCACTTGAGTGTAGCACTTTGAGTTAGTTTGGTAGTTTCAGCATATACATCCTTGCCAGATGAATACAGGCATTCATCAGTGGTAGGAGTCCTGTTGTTCACTTTGGTAGATGCAAAAGCTTTATCAGAAACATCCAAGGTACGAAGATTTTCTTCATGTTGCATCTTTTTTGATAGGACACTTGTTATGATGCAGGAAGCCATTTGAGTTTTGCTGGACGTTTCATCCAGGGAAAATGACTTCTGAAGCCTTTTCTTTCGTTCGGCCTGTACTGACTTTTGATTAGCCATGTGGGACTCCTGGTTAAATGCTGCAGGGGTGCTATGCTGACGCTGAAATATGTCTCGAGCACGCACAGTTGTGTTTGGAAACTGAAGGGGTTGATTGTTGTTCTCTCGGACGTGTGACTCTGCTGCGTCCCGTCTCTTCAGTTGGATTTGTCTTTTGGGAACAGTCTTTAAGCCTCGCTTTACTTCATCTGTGGTTTCCAATGCTACGTCAACACACTCAAAGCTGCTGGATTCTGAGCAAATAGATGTGTTTTGAGTGTTTGAATGCATCTGCATTTTGAAAGAAAGAACATCTTCTGTCCAAATGTTGTCGTTTGCATCAGTAGAAAGCTGACTTGAAGGCCTACAGTTTGAACTGAAAACATGCATGTAGTCAGTTTCAGAACAGGAAGATCTTACCTGGGCCAGGTTAACAAGGCCCCCCACCTTCCTACTGGCCTCAGCGAGCTTTGTTCCCATGCTGGTTGATCCTCTGGTATTGTCTGTAGAGTGAAAGGGTTGCCAAGAGCTGCTACACAGCGTGCGGGAGAGTGGTTTGGACTGCCAGACGCCTTGCCGGCTCTGCTTTTCCAGCCTCCGAATATCTGCAAGACTCTGTAGCTGGTGTTGGTGCCTGGTTGCGGGGATACACTCTGAATAACAGTGTGGCGGGATTCTTGACTCCTGCTTGCTGGCTGTGAGTGTTGAGATGCAGTTTGCAGACGCTTTTCTATTTCTAGACCTGACTGACAGCTCAGCCTGCTCCTTTCTGCAACTCACCCCTCTAGCCTGCCCCTCCCCCTCATTTCCCACATGACCCAGAACATGTCCCTCTCTCTCAAGCCTGCATTCAGCCCCAGGTGCACTCAGACCTTCTCTAGGTCTTTGCTTTTGTGTCGCATGGCACTCCTTTGGCTCTGTGCCATCATGCTCCTGTTCCCTGCCTCTGCTGTATTGATTTCTCTCAGGCGTTATCAAAATAGTGTTTGAAGTGAATCTGGGTTCTGGAGAGCTGTGCTCCTCAGCAGTTCTAATGTTAGTGTGAAAAACAGTCTCGCTGCCTCCAAAATAATCCTGCGGTTTAACTGGCGAATCTTTTCCTGATAAATTAAACTCGTTGGAATTATCCTGCTTTTGCATGGGGTTTTTAAAGGCAGTATTTACAGAATGCAAATCCACATTTGTACCCATCAGCAGATGTTTTGATTCAAATTCTATGATGATCTCAGATTTACCCAGTTTACCTTGGGACACCTCAGGCAGCACTTCTGTACCTTTGTCTTCTTGTGTTTCGTAGTCCTGTGATAGCGTGGTGGCTTTGATAAAGGATCTTGAAGTGATGCCTTCTATAGAGGTAGCACAATCCAAGAGCTCAAATGAGCCACCTTCAGTAGGATGCTCTGTAGAGAGAGATTGTGTTCTGTCCTCTGAAGCATCACTGTACTCACTCAGAGAACAAAGAGCAGTGTAGTATGAACTTGCCGAATCATCCATGATATCATCAGTCTGCTCTAGGTCCCTTTTCCCTTCATCTCTTTGTTGGAGAGATGGACTATTTTTTTCTTTGATAGATGAAGATGACATAGACATTCCTTTTAAAAACGTCACTTCCTTCTGCAGTGCCTGAAAATTCCTGATGCAATAATGCGGGACACCCTAGTGTGGGGTGGATGTGCAGGTCAGACCTAAAGTGCAAGAGCAGAAATGTTTCCATCAGAGATTCCATCAAGCCTAGTGATGAAACATGAAATCACATGACCAGAGTCTAAC